>NMUG010000655.1:0-21015 GCA_002855965.1 Monotropa hypopitys | reverse complement strand
GCCCTTTTGGAATTTTAATTCCAAAAGCAATTTGTGTCATTTGATTGGCCTCATTGTTTTCTAATCTACCTATGTATTGGAGTTGAATATTGACAAAATTGGACATCAAGATTTTAACTTTCTGTAACTGCATATCCAATAGTGGATGATAGCAATTATATTGTCCTATTACCTGTCGAATTAGCAATTGTGAATCTCCTGTAACATTTAAACATTTTATGTTTAATTCTATGGCTATTTCTAGACTAATAATCAAAGCTTTATATTCAGCTTGATTGTTTCTTAAAATCTTATTTTCGTCCAACTGGAACGAAAATTGTAGCATTTCTCCCTTAGGGGATGTAAAAACTACTCCTGCTCCAACTCCTTTTTCATTTTTGATCCATCAAAGGATAAATTCCATGGTTTTACTTCTACCATTTGAATATCATACACATCCTTTTCTAATAAAATATTAGGATGATCTGTCAAAAAATCTGCTAAGGCTTGTCCTTTGACTGCCTTTTGAAGAATGTACTGGAAGCTATATTCTACTAAGGCTAAAAGTCACTTTCCTTGTCGACCTCTTAGTATGGGTCTTGACAATATGTATTTGATAACATCTGTTTGTGCAATAATGTGAACAATCAATGGTAACAAATAACATCTCAATTTTACTGCTGAGAAATATAAGGCTAAACATAGTTTTTCAATTGAAGTATACTTTGTTTCACACTCATTCAACCTTCTACTAAGGTAATATATAGCTTGTTCATGACCTTTTTCATTATCTTAAGCTAAAAGACTTTCTATCGACTGGTCATTTGCTGAAATATATAATTTTAAAGGTTTGCCCTTTATTGGTGGCATGAGAACAGGAGGTTTGGCTAATGATTGCTTTAAGTTTTCAAAAGCCTGTTGGTGTTATTGTTCCCATTTAAAATCCTTTTGGGATTTGAGTCTTAAGAGTGATGAAAATGCAAGGATCTTTCCAGAGAGATTTGAAATAAATCTCCTTAGAAAGTTTACTTGTCCCAAGAACTGTTGAAGTTCTTTTTTATTTGTTGGGGGTTGTGCTTCCATGATGGCTTTGGTTTTTCTCTTTGTCTATTTCTATTCCTTTTTTATGTACTAGGAAACCTAAAAAATTTCCAGCAGAGACTCCAAAGACACATTTGTTTGCATTCATTTTTAATTGGAACTTCCTCATTCTTTGCAAAGTTTGTGTTAGGTGTTCCAAATGTTTGTCAAAGGTATATGATTTGACAACTATATCATCAATATATATTTCTAAGAACTTTCCAATCAAATCATAAAAAATAGTGTTCATAGTTCTTTGATAAGTAGCACCTGCATTCTTCATTCCAAATGCCATTGCTACCCATTCAAACAACCCTATATACCCTGGGCATCTAAAAGCTGTTTATGAGTGTCTTCTTTGGCAATAAAAATTTGGTTATACCCAGAAAATCCACCCATAAAGGATAGATATGTATGGCCTGCAGTTGCATCAACCAAATGGTCTGCCACAGGCATAGGGTACTCATCTTTGGGAGATGCAGTATTTAAATTTTTAAAATCAATACAGATCCTTATTTTCCCATTCTTTTTTATTACTGGCACCATATTTGAGATCCACTCAACATACCTAACTGGTCTGATAAAACTAGTTCTAAACAATTTCTCCATTTCTTGCTTCACTGCTTCTTGTACCTCTGGTGCCATTTGTCTTGGTGTTTGTTGGTATGGAACAAAAATTTCCTTAATAGAAATTTTATATTCTACTAAAGATCTATCCAAACTAGGCATATCAACATAATCCCATGCAAAGCAATCTTTATATTCACACAGAATATATTTCAACTGTTCTTTCATTTCATTAGATAAAGATGAACATACATGGAGAAGTCTGAGGCTATCTATACTTCCAATATTAAAATCTTATATAGGATCTGGAATTTCTGCCCTAGCATCATCAAGTTTAGCAGGAGCAGACTTTAGATCTTCCATGGCTAATTCCTTTATTGTTAAAGGACTATCGTCTATGACACATTCTACCCAATTACATACTATGGGCTCACTAGCCTCTAATTTTCTAGATACAATGAAGGAAATAACCTTTTAAAAGTGGCTTTTATAGTAGACAACTCTCCATTTATATTTTCCTTGGTTTCACTAATCATTATTACCCCTTGCAGTTTCAGTCTTAGACCTTGATATTATATTAGGTCTAATGAAATCTTTGCTTATCTCCTGGAATCCTTCCTTGATGTATTTAAGGAATTGACTTTCAGTAAGGTTGGCCCCTGTCGATTTCACTTCAGCATCTTCAATCTTGATAGGTCACAAGTCTTCATCATATAGGCCAACTTCTACATTGTTGGTATCAGCCTTGAAAGGATGTTTTTCTGCCCAATATATCTCCATCTCTGCAGCATCTTTGTTTTGTCCTTGCTTAAGAAACATTAAAGCCTGATGCAAAGAAGAAGGCACACATCCATTTATATGAATCCAATCTCTGCCTAACAAGGCATTATAATTGGAAGTAGAATCAATTACAAAAAAATGTAGAATTCATTTTTCTGCTTCCAAGCTGTAATTGTAAACAAATTACTCCTTTTGCAGGTGAGCATCCTCCTGTAAAGTTTCCAACAGTAACCTCTGTTGGTATTAAATTTGCCTCATTTTTGTTTAAACTTTTTATAACTTTGAAAGGCAGAATATTGACTATGGCACCATTATCAATTAAAACCTTGTTGATAGGTTTTCCATTGATATGAAGTTTTACATACAAAGGTTTCAAGTGCCTTATTAAGGCATCATTAGGGGTTCTTAATATCATAACTTCTTCCCCTGTTTATCTTTTTCTATTCCAATCGACTCATGTTGACATTCTTTCTCATGTTTTTGTTCATTTATTTTTACTATGGAATCAGTCTTATCTTCTACATCTCCTTCTAAACTTATAGGTTGATTTGGTTTTGCCGTAAATGTTTTAGGTAGAACCAAAATCATGTTACATGATAGATTAGTAGGAGGAATTGACCCAAATTGAATGGTAGCCAGAGCTTCACCAAAATCGACAGACTTTTGGCTCTTCGGCAGCTTTCAGACCGGCCAGAAGGGCTTCATACTCTGCCTCATTGTTGGAGGCGCTGAAGTTGATCCGAAGGGAGTGCTTATGAGTGATGCCCTCTGAGAGATGAGGACAACTCCGGCTCCATTCCCCCGGCAATTTGATGCTCCATCGACGAACATCTTCCACGAGTCCTGATTTTGCAGCGACTCTGGCAAGGCTTTCTCGGCAGCAATTTTGTCGGTCTGAGGGTCCTCTGGCCAAGGGGAGAATTCTGCAAGAAAGTCGGCCAGTATTTGGCCTTTGATGGCTGTTTTCGGCTGGAACTTGATGTCGAAGTTCGCCAGTTCCACGGCCCACTTGGTGAGTCTGCCGGATAGGTCGGCGCGTTTCAGCAACGCCCGGAGCGAGAACTCGGTCAGGACCACAATGGTGTCTATTTCTTCCCTGTCCTCTTTTGGACATCTTTTATGATGTCTGAGCTATCGATTGATAACATATCATCATCCTCTAGATCATCATCTGCCAAACCCTGCTTAAACTCAGCAATCTTCTGTTTCAAACTTTTCTTTAACTCCTCCTTTTGTTCTTTCAGTGATAATGCTGATTGAGAAGATAATTTTAAACATTCTTCATTTCTTCCATCGATTTCCTTTTCCCTAGCTTGATTGGCCCTTTTTTGGTCAATATTTGAACTTTTTGATTGCCCCCCAAGACTTATGTTTTGTCCTGGTTTGTTTATTTACCCCCAAGCCTGTTATTAAGGCCTTTTGTTTTGGACTGAGTATCTTTTGTTTGCCTGTTCCATACCAAAGGAAAAGTTTGATTTGGAACCTGAGTATTTCTCCAATCAGGGCTTTGTAATCTCCTTGATGGATTTTTTACTCCACCTTCTGTTTGGACATCCCTTCTTTCCCTTTTTGAAAATTTCTTTTGCTTCTTTTCTTGGTATTGGAAATTGGTATGAATTCCCTGTCGATTGGGACTTTAGGATGTCTTAATTCTTCCCACCTGTTGTGGTCATGATTTGGTGGTATGATCATTCTTCCCTGATATCCTACCCTGTTATGAAAACCTCTTCCATTATTTTTTATGCCTCTACCATATTGGCATCTTCCTCTTCCACCTATATACATAGGTGGATATATGAATGACATGTCTGGTTTTCCTGGGAATGCAGGAGTGACAGGCTGTCCTTTGAATAAAAAAGGTCCATCATCCTCCCCAAACCATTTCACAGATCCTGAAGGTATGAAAATCCCTGGGTCTTGTCCTTCATAAATCAACTTTGGACCAACATATATTTGTAAGTCACTTCCTCTCATGGTGTTAAACCTGATAGCTCCCTTTGCATAGGCTCCAATATTTTCTTTATCTGCCATCACTTTTTCTCCAGACTTAATTTCTTGGTCACATCTCAAGCACAAGTAATTTTCATACTTCGGCTTATAATGAGAATCTTCATCTGTATCTATGTATTTATATGATCCTCATACAAACTTCACACCAAACCACCAAATAAGGAATAACTACTAAAACAATGAAATCCTCCTCCTGTGTGTGTATCACCGAAATAGATAATGAAATACGAAAACACAATCCTTAACATGGATGTTGCCTTCTGCGAAAATTAGATGCCCAGATAACTCAAAACTAAATAAAAAACTCCTCAACTACTATATGGATTGCAAACTCAAAAACAAACGAACAAACTCAAACTCGAAACCTTAATATATTGTATGCAATTGAAACTCAGAAATCAAAACGAAATAAAATGAAAAACCATAAACTTGCTAACAAGAATTCATCCCAGAATATCCACGCGAAACCAAAACACGAACCAACTTAAAAATCAGATTTGAAGAATGTGAGTGTGTGTTTCTTCAACCTACCAAAAACCCAAAAACCAAATCAAGAACAACATACCTTGTTGTGAACAAAACCCAGAAGCAATACAAAATCTGATGTAAAATGATTTTTTTAAATCTCGAGATCGAAATCCAATTTTAACCAAAACTCTATCAAAATCCTTATCTCCTCACTAAATGATTTTGAAAACGAAATATGATCTTCTCCTGTGCGAATTTAAGAAACCCAGAACACAATCGCAAAATCTAGAAATTTGAATCGCAACACAGAAACAAGATCGAAAATTGGAATACACTACTGTGTAATCGAAACTTAGAAATGTTTCAAATCGAAAAACAAATAGTGCGTATATGTATCTCAGAACCTTGGTGTTTGATCAAGGATCAACTCAACAACGAAATTGGAAATCGAAATACTCTATTGTGAAATCGAAACCCAGAAACCTAACTGTGTATAAAACCAAGAAAACGATGAACAAAACGAATTTGAAAACTGAAAATACCTTTGACTTGCGATTACTAACTCTATACCATTCTTGAATCTTCCCTCGATATATAATTGATTTTTGGGATTGAGATTAATTTAGAAACAAAGCTTTTTGGAAACTTTGTGATTTGGGCACCCACGAAATTAGTTCTGACGAAAATCGCCTCTCTCTATGATGTCACTGATGCAAATATGAGAGTATGGATATGGACATAATCTGAATCAATTTTGGAAACATGAATCGAATATGGAAGACAATCGCATAGCTGTGGTTACTGCAAATCACTTCTGCTGATAATTTAGCTTGAGCAAAATTTAACATTACTTGAGCAAAATTTAATAGTCGCTTGAGCGAAATTTAAAAGTCGCTTGAGTGATTGCCAATTCGCTCGAGTAGTTATGTATGAATCAAGTTCAAGCGTGCCTGAGGTTGCTTGAGCGACTTTGCCTATTAAAAATATTCTTTTTGCTTCCCGACATAGTCTCGACGAGTCTTCTTCAACCCCGATCAATACCTTGACTCTTATGGACTTAAAATAAGGAAAATAAAAATGGGACAACTTGACTTTTCCTTTCACATCCTAAACAGATGCTTCTAAATATAAAATTACAACTCAACTAATTATATTTTGTCAATCATGAAATTGCCAAATAAATCAAAATGCAATCCTTACGGATTTTGGACTTTACAATCTCCCCCTTTGGTATTTTCATGCCAAAATATATACAAAAGATACTCTAGCCTAATTTAAACAATTCTTCTCTTTTGGATGAATAACTGATCCAGCAAGACAAACTCAATATGGTGGACAAACTTCAGCTAGATACAGAAGCTCATCCCAACCCATACAAGATTGGATGGATTAACGACATCAGAGAAGTAAATGTAAGTGAACGATTCAAAATCCAAATTTCTATTGGACAGAAATACAAAGACGAGGTAATTTGTGATGTGATAAATATGTCGGCGTGCCATATGCTTTTGGGCCGCCCATGGCAGTTCGACGTTGGGTCAATCCACAACGGCCGACTAAACACCTATGGTTTTATGCACAACGGAACCAAAGTCACTTTAGTCTCTGTGGTAGGAGGTCAGAAGCCTAAGAAGGTCAGACCGACCAACAAGACTCTTCTAGTTGTGTCTGATTTGGAAAAAGACGAACTGGAGACAAAAGAGGTCCATGTTTTGGTAGTTAAGGGAGAAGGGCCTCGACCAACCAGTGTGCTAGACGAGCTGAAACCCCTTATAGAGGAGTTTGGATCCATCATGACAGACGAGCTGCCATACGGATTACCTCCAGTCGGGGATCTGATTGAATACCACCCTCCTGAGCATGCAGAAAACTCGAGGACGAGTTCTTTTCTAGTGGGAGAGCCTGATGTTGTAATACCCGTCACGTTTAATAATTTAATTAAAAATATTTTAAAAATAATATCAAAGGGGTTAGCCTTGGAATAATATTCATCACTTTTATTTTAGTGTCAAGAGTGAATTAATCATGGAATTAATAATGTATATCATGTTTTTAATCAATAAATATAAAAGGAAGTGGAATAAATGGCACGCAAGGGTGATTTAGAGGAAGTAATGAGGGCAATTGGGTCTTTTTAACCAAAAACCTGTCATTAGGTTAAGGGTTAAGCATAATCATTATGCAAAACATTTTGATTAGAAGATAGAGACAAAGGAGAAAGGTGGCTAGAGGAAGATTTGATTCTTGAAGGTTTTGGAGCGCGAATCGAAAGGGAATTCGTTCTTCAATATCGTAGACAACGCAAGTAAGATGCTTTTCACCGTTTTCGATTTTTGATTTCGACCCTAATTAGGACTAGATCGGAGTTTTAATTCCTAATCCTGTTTTTAGGAAAAATGGTGGGTTTTAAGAGTTTTGGATGAATTTGGGGTGTGTTTAAGAGTTGTTTGAGGCTACAATTTGAGTATGTTTAGTGTCAATATGTATGTAACACTTGGGATGTTTTGATTTGGGTGTATGAAGGTTGGATTTTAAGAGTTTGAGTAAGATTCGTCAAAACATTTTTTTCTGAAAATTCGGGTTCTGAAGAAGGGGTACCGGTCCCCGTGTTTGGAGGGTATCAGTCCCCGTGTAACAGTAAGACTGGGGAGTCAAGGGGTACCGGTCTCCGGTAAAGTGGGGTACCGGTCCCCATTAAATAATTTGGCTGGAAAAGGTTGGGGTACCGATCACTTGATAAGGCGGGTACCGGTCCCCGTCGAGCAGAAGGTTGGGGAAAGGGCCGGGTACCGGTCCCTTGGAAAGGCAGGTACCGGTCCCTTGTAATCAGTGTGTTGGGCGTTTGGGTGGGTACCTGTCCCTCGAATATGCGGGTACCGGTCCCCATGAAGGATTTTTGGCAAGTTTTGGGGGTTTTTCCGGGGGTTCGGTTTTGGACCTAAGATGTGTCTGGAAGGTATTAGGGGATATTTAGAGACTCTAATAAGTGGTTTAAATGCGGTTATCGATCCAGTTGATTTAATTTAATGATTTTGTTATTTCCTGTCAAACTATATATTGATATGGACTGAAATTGCAATTGTTTTGACATGGACGCTTGAGGAAGGCATTTAGGCCTCGCTCAAAGACAAGGAGAAAGTTTGAACCGCACGGTATCAGTGAGTGTAGGAACATGAGAAGTTAACTGTTATTGTTGTTATATCAAGCTTAATAATGCATGATGAGATTGATATGCATAGACATAATGCATGATGAGTATGAGATGCATGGACATAATGCATGATGAGTATGAGATGCATGGACATGAATGCATGAATTGAATTGAAAAGCATAATATGCACATATATATATTATGCATGCCTCCGTGGGACGGGTGGCATTGCTGGCAGTTAGTAAGGCCAGTGGTTGGCCACAAAGTAAGTCCAACGGCTGCGTGAGACATACCCCAAATTTTAGTGCGCGAGGCGTACAAACTACTACCTATAGTAGTAGCTATTTTCAGGACATGGGATGCTCAAATCTTTTTGAAAAAGGGCTTCGGCCAGAATATATAAGTATCATGCATGGGATGCATTGTGAAAAGAGAAACTGTTCATATTCATCTCTATGATTTCTGACTCTGACATTACTTGTGCTTTGGAAATTAAACATATCATATTCACACTCTGTTTCCTTGTCTTTGTATTGGAAGTAGGTTCGAGTTAGCGGTCCACTACAAGGCAGGTGGTTATTGGAAGCTTGTTTGTGATTGAGGAGCTAATGCCTATTGAGGAGCACTTTTGGAAGATTGACTTGTGTCCATTCGTAGTTCTTGGTAGAGCTTTACTCTCTTTTGTTTTCAGAGACTGTTAATATAAAAATTGTAATAGATAGTGGTTTTGTTTGGATAATTATCTCTTTTGGAGTTTAGAATTTTATAGCACCTTTGGGTTTCGTGTTGAGGTTACTTACTGTCGTTATTTATGTTGGCAATTCTGCTTGAGGTTTTATCTAAATATGAGATTTTTTGAAATTTTAAATTTTTATGTATTTTTGTGAGATTAGGATGTTACAGATGTAGGACAACATCTGCACCCCAGCCACACTCCAGACCATAGTCATACACCAGAACAGAGCCGCACAACCATTCATATGGCCGCACAACTAACATCCGTACAGACTTCTGCCGAGCTGCTCACACCCTCACCTTTGTCGCACTGCTCACAGGGCCTTCAGCTCAGCCCGACCATCCCAGCCCGACTAATCACCTCAGCACGGCCTCAACAGCTGCACCCCAGCTCGGCCACACTCCCGCAGTCCTATTGGAATGAGACCACAAGGGGACCACCCGACAACACCTGACACATCTATTATACCTTTTTCAGATTCTGTTAGGATAATACTATTTGTAATCATTATTTAAGACTATTTTTGTATTTTTCTCAGTCATTCTTTAGGGTTTTTCATGTATCCCTTGGGGGCTATATAAGCCTAGAGATGTACAGATTTGGACAGCTTTCGAAATATACAACTCCTATTCCCTGGACTGTGAGCTTTGCCTCCTTCATTCTCTGGTGGATTCCTGATTGCAAGTGGATTCATGTGTTGCTTGGTGGATTCCTTGCACTTCTACCGGATTATAGTGCTAATCCGTTCATAACTCACGGTTCTGCTCATCCAGAATCGTCTATCTCCATTTTTCCCGCCTCGCGCTGCATCAGGGTGTGTCTTGCCCTTTAATCCAATCCAATAACTACTAAAACACTATACATGGCATGGTATGCTGTGTCAATGCAGTCTCAAATCAATTGAATTCCTTCTTTTAGTCTTCAATTTAGGTGACATGCCAATTTTATTAATCGATGGTCTAATTCATATTATCAAGGTGCGTCCACCCGCTAAGGACGAATCAATCAAGTCCTTGACCACATTATGGGCATTCCGAGATCACAAGAGAACCTGCTTATGGCACATAATCACATTATGGGCATTCTGGGCTCACAAGAGAACCTGCCTGCGATACAAACATATAATATTCTCTTTATTCACATTGCCCACTCTTGGCCTCACAACCTATCAAAGGTATGCCGGGGTCATTCCACTTTACATTGCTTACCATTTTATGCACGATTTCTCATCACATGTTCCATGTTCATAAATTTGTCCGTGTGATCGCATGATATGCTTCACTAACATCCCTAACATGGATTTCATTTTCAAGTGTGACATGCTACCAACTAAATGTGCTTGACATAAGTCCAAATGCAAAACAACTAGCACAGTATAAACATGTTATCAAACATCGCACAACTAGCGCTCAATTAATCCAAATAAGGCATGCTTGCATGTATGTCCAACAGATAAAGCAAATAAACATAATTGCACGCAGTCACAAGTAAAGCACGTAAGAAGCCACCTTGTCATACACGTAGTTATATGGGCTAATGAACATGTATTGAAAGGTATCTACACACTCACCAAGAACGGAGCCCACAAGCGACTACAAAGGTGTCGTTGAATAACCTGGCTTCTCACCTGCTCAAACTTATCTAAGTTAGAACCAAATATAACATAATCGAATTATAAACTAAGAGATGTGGGTCGCTTACGATTATCTTAGCTCACTAAGATTCTTTAGGCACTCCAAAACCTTAGGCAAACACCCCTGAGGATTCATGATCGAACCCACGAGCCTCCCGAAACATTCTAAAAAACAATCGGAAAAACCCAAGAGGGACCCGTCTCCCGCGGTATGGGAGACCGGTACTCGCCCTCTTGGGGTACCATACTGCCCGCCGGGGACCAGTCTCCCGCGGTATGGGGGACCGGTACCCCTCCTCTGCACTACCCTTCTGCCTTGCAGGGATCGGTCTCCCGCGGTATGGGGGACCGGTCTCTCCCGACCAGAACCTGATTTTGGTGATTTTTTTCTCGAATCCATTTTCTCCCTCAACCTCCAAACTCGATTCTAGACTCCAAATCTGTAAAAACCTTACACCCTAAAGTCTTTCCCCCAACCCATAGGACATACATACTCGAATTTGGGAGTTTCTAAACATCTAGAACCTCTTAGAACCAAGATTTTCCTTATATTTTTCTCAAAAATGTTTTTGAACTTGATCCCTTAAAATCCCTACCGATTTTGCATTCATTTTACAAATTAAAGACATAAAAATGAGCATGGAGATACTTACTTCGAGATCCCCAAGGTTTGGGCTTAATTCAACCTTCGATTCTTGGCCGATTCCTCAATCCACCTCAAGCTTTCCCTCTCTCTCTCTCTAACTCACCCTAGAACAATACTTACAATGAATGCTAGGGCAAAACCTTCCTACAAAAATCAGGTTTTTAGATTGTTTTACCACAATTCCCTTCTCCATAACACCTTATGACACTCATACCACCTCTTTTTGCACTCTAGCCCCTCCTAGTAGTTTGCAACATTCAATTCACCCTCAACTATGTATTTTAAACTCTAATATACCCAATCAAACTAATTCACTTATTATTTTAATAATTAATTTAAAAAGAACTCAAATGGGACATGCGTGACATACATATTCTCAAATCTTAGTACGTAGTCAAGTAACAAAGACATAATGAGTTCCGATTCATTATGACAACCAATTTGACAAGGAGAAGTCTAAAACAACATATACCCACAAATATAGTACAATACATGCCCCCATATGTGTTTGATATGCACAATGTGAAGTTGTATAATTTTAGAATGCATGTGGTGTTCAAATGAATGTCATGTCATTTTCCATTTCAATACATCTCTATAAACACCCACAATCCTCATCTACTTGAACTGTTCCATTTTATTTATCGGAAATACTGGAATTCATGGCAAGGGCCTACCCGTTGGTGTCCACTAGTGATATTCCAGGATTTATAAGAATCCGTAATTCTTCCTGGCCATGTGTATTATTTAGGGCCAACATGTCGGTGTCCACTAGTGATATTCCGCGACTTCAGGCAATATTATCAAGTCTTATTACCTCCCTAGGGAGTTCAACAATACCCTAATTGACCATTCTAATTGCAATCAACCAAAAGCCCCAATTTAATCCAACATTAAAAATCTAGGGTTTTTATAAAATTTGGGATTTTTTGAAATTAAGTGAGGGATCAACAAATTAAAGTCGTAGGGAGTTCAATAAGATCCTACTCAACACATACACTTGACCTATTGAATGACTTACACACCCTATAAGTGTGAATTCGGAAACATGCACATTGACGTACAAAATTCTTGAAATTATTGGAAGGAGAAGAGAGAATACCAACATTAAAAACAAAAGGGATAGAAATCTCTACCTTATTCAATACTCTAAGGAAACCCTAGGTGAGGGTCGTGCTCTAATGGCGAAACCAAAACCGTAGCCGCGTAGAGGGAAGAGAGGGGAACAACATTTGTGAAGGGGTTTTGTTCCAAAACCCTATGGATTGAGAGGTGAGGAAGAGAGAAGGGAGAGAAGAGAAGGAGAGAAAGAGAGAGAGAGAGGCTGTCGATAGATAGATAGAGAGAGACCCCAAAAATATGCCTTAGGGTTTTCTCTCTCAGTCATATACTCACTCACATAACCTGGGAAAAGACCAAAATGCCCCTAACTTAACCCTCCATAAGATTTCCGAACATTGTATTTCGATATGCGCCAAAGGCACATATCGAAATACAGACTCACAGATCTGCCCAAAACAAGACTTCATATCGATATGAAGTGGCCTAGCATATCGAAATGAAAAGTCCACTGATTGGTTCCAAAGGTATACGCATTTCGATATATGCACGGATTCATATCGAAATGCGATGAAGCTCATATCGAAATGATGGAAGGCATATCGAAATGCAAGGAGGAGACAATGCATATCGAAATACAATATGTATATATATATATCGAAATATGCCTTAAGAAATTTTGAACATCAAAGATATTATATCGAAATGAAATGGGCAAGGAGGACCCATATATCGAAATATCACACACACAAAGGCCACCAGGGGACTAGACATATCGAAATAAGGAATATAAAGGGAGTGCCTTATATCGAAATGAGACCAAAGAATGCCATCAGAGGGCTTGATATTTCGAAATAAAGGGAAGAAGGGGAAAACCCCATATCGAAATAACATCAAGACTGGGACCATCAGGAGGCTGTTTATATCGAAATGAGGTAAGAGGGAAGGGCTCCACATTTCGATATATACATCTATTTATACCTATACATTCAAAATGGAAATTTGGAACAATGTGCTACTCAAAAAAGATTATGTAATTGCCGAACGACATGGCAATCACCCGAGCATCGACAAACACTCTCGAACACAATCCCGGACCTCCTAAACATTTTCAATCCTAGAATGTGGGTCCCGGGAAGGTCTAATTCACCAAACTTTCGATTATAACCAAAGGGGATTCCATGAAAACCTCAAATTCCCCCATTGAGCATACCCAACTCCTCGTGATCCCAAAACTCATCTCGAGGAGGCTCGGGAACATAAAAGAATCAATTTGGGTATTGATCTTGAACAACCAACAGGGATATCAATTCAAAGGGATTGATGTCAATTGGTTCCAAATAAACTTGAATGGAAAATTAGAAGAATAAGTCTTCCCAAGAGTAAATTTAAAGTAATAGGAAATTACATTTAAATTTCTGGACCGTTACACTCCATCCTCCATAAAGAATTTCGTCCTCGAAATTTCTAGGGTCAACGAAATCAAGATACAACGATAAGGAAAGAAATACTCAATAGCTCAAACCAAGTTGAACGTTTCTCCAAACTCTAAGAAACGGATAGGTTACCTTCCAAAACACGCTACAACAACATTTGATGCCACGAATAAGATTTCAAGCATTCAAACACCGATAGGACACCCCAAAAACTTGCAACATCGAGAGAAATAATTCGGCCAAAACAAACTCGCATGGTGGATACACCGACACACCGAGAACACACCGAAGATATGCCAAGGATACACCGAGGATGCTACGACTACAAAGCAATCAACAAAAGGATGTTCAACACCACCCAAGCTTTCAGCCACAACCAACCTCAGGAGGTGTCCAACACAAGGGACACAGATACTCTGATGCGAAACAGATAATCCGATACGAAACAAATACTCCCGAGGATCTAACAAGCTTGAACAACAAACAAGAGGGGAGGGGGAAACAACTTGTGTAACTCATCTAGGATAGGCTTATACATAGTGACTATACACAATACCACTCCAACGGTTTCAGATGAGGAAAATTTTGAACTCGACAAGGAAATAAAAAGGGCATGACTACGCAACTACAAGAGTGGTCACAATGACCTCATCACCCAATATGCTCTAGACAACCGCAAACCATCGAGCCAAAGGTCAAGACTCCAAAACTCACACACACAAACCCGTACACCCACCTATTGCGCTACTAGAATGACTTATGAAGTTTGATTTAAGATGCGCTGGCCAGCCGCTTTCTCAAAACAATCCTCCACAGTCATTCCTACACCACATGACACGGACTACACACACCCGGTCACAAAATCTCTATATAGCTAAGTCGGTGCAATCGACTCTAAAGAGACACAAGTCTACCCAAACACTCTCAACTCAACTGCACAGCATGAATACAATATCACCTCACTAATTTTGCCACAAGACAAACTTACCTAACCCAATAACTAACACCCCACACACTCTCAAACAAGCTCCAACAAGCAACACCATCTCAGAATGGATTGCCCAAACGCAAAAAGGGCAAGGCGTCAAAAGAGAAAACAACAAGTCGGATTCGCACGACGATACAGGAGCATCGAATGTCCACGAGAAGACCAAGTACATATCGAGAGTGCGAGGAACTATAAGATAGTCTCGAGAAAACGAGGACACGACAAGCTAGACAAATATTCACGTGTGAGACGGCTAATGCAATGCAATTACAGAAATGTAGAGAAGGACAAGTACAACATCGAGACTCTGGGATGAGGAATCAGACAACTTTTCAAACAACGTGTTGCTTCCACAACGGTCAGCAACCGCTAGTGTAACCCGAGATGGTTACGATCATGCCAAACGGAGATGATGAGCGAATCACTTACGCATCACTAAAGAATCAGGCATCCTACCTCTAGTCAGGATCAACACCAATACTTGTAGACAAGGATCCAAACGAGAATGGATAGAGAGACACCTTTCACTTCCAAACGTTCACAACAACATGAGAGGCAAATAACAACGAATGGATGATTTCCATTTACCAATCCAACACAAGAGAATCGGGTGAGAGTAAGTGCACTAAGAACGACAAGTAACTAATGATACTCCGAGATCAAAGCCCAAAGGGAGAAGAACCCAACACTACCTGAATTACCTTCTACAATCACAAGTTAAGACTAAGGAGTAGTCACCAACTATCAACTTCAATTATAACTTCAAACTCAACGCTTAAACTGCGCTCTAACTGAAATCATCTCCCAAGAGACTATCGAATGCACTAATGTGCCAACTTCACCAGTTCCAAAACCAAGCACTCATCTTTCCAATGTACCGGATCACAGACCCAACTATGCTTCCATTCTATAGACCAAATCTCTACTAACACTCGCATCCAAACTTTTAATCACCAAGCGATCTCACCGCTCCACTTACCCAACAAGACTATCGCCCAATACGTTAGGGAACCCTAAAGTCACACAAAGGAAACCTTATAGATAGTTCTAACTACACTATCACTTCAAACATTTCAAGAGTCCTACCGACTCCACCAAGACAAGGTATGATACTCCAAACTCAGACACACAAGGAAATACGACACGTGATGATCCGTCCTTCGGTCATCTATAATCTAAGAACCTCAATGATCACTTCATCAACTAACTATCTCCCAAAGTTTTCCTTCCGGTGCTTATTCATTACTTTCTCAAAAGAGGGCTTTCGCCACGCTACAACTCGCACTAGAACCTCGAAAGAAAGTCAAGATCCCAATTTCACAACACAACAAGTGGAATTGTCAATACGACACAACATAAGTTAGAACACCAACCAAGTCCACAATCATCCAATGACAACTAAATTTCCATCGAGGAATAACAAGATTCTAACCACTCGCCATAATAACCTTGATACCTCAAGGCATCAAGCCAATCCCAAATAACCTCAAGTTATAACACCAAGGTAATTCTAATGCCCGAACAAGAATACATCACCATCAACGCAAACTATATCTCAATGTACCGACAACAAGGCACAAATCACACAAGAGGCCTATCAACCCAAAGATCTTCTATGACCACATGTCCATCCCAACAAGGTCTTGCTACACCAAGACATTGTCTATTCAAGGAATACTACGCTCACTAGGCTAACTAGTGTCAACACACCTAGTCATCACCACTAATCCTCAATTTTGATAGAGTAGATCGCATCAAAGTCCTTCAATATGGTCAAGAATATGCGTGCTCGGGAGACTAAATCGATCCCAACTAGGCAACGATCTACCGAAGAGATCAACAAACTACACTTCCATCGAAGGAATGTGGCAAGAGCCAAGGCTCATTCACCGGGAACAATCAACTCCCAAGGTACAACGACGGCTACCAAATGATCGATATTGAGAGAAACGACACTATCCTACAGAAGTGTCCAACAAGAAGCTCGTCAACAACAAGAAGAAGGAACTCAAAGGTCAAACACAAGATCGCATGAATATTCGACGTCCTCAACTATGGGGGCACAAGAACACCCCAACGTCCAACAACCACGAAAATCCACCTCCTACCGAGGGAAAGGCTCAAAAGCCACAACAATAACAACGAAGACAGGAATTACAAAGATTTTGTTAAGTTAAGTTATAAAAACTTTATCTTTTTAAGAGATCCCATGCAACGCATATATGCATTCAATGCTCACACACAAATGCAATGCAACCAAAGGCAATGCCCCAAAGGCAATGCGACGAAGAGCTACGCAACACAAGACAGTGCACCCATTGAGACTAAATATCTCCCAAAAGTCCCTAAGTTTTCGAAACTAAGGCTCTGATACCAATTGTAACGGCCTCAGAATTTGAAACCATTTTTTTGAAGAAACTAATTAACTGAAATTAAGTTGCGGAAATGAAACATCTACTACCATTCTACCCATAATATATGAATGGTACAAAAGAAATGATTACAAGGATACGAGACTCTATAACATAGTCCGATTACATTTGAACAAATGAAAATAATGAAACGATATGTAAGCGGTGGAGGGACTTTATAATGATAGTCCATTCCGCTTTTACAATTCCAAATGAATAAATAAAAGCAAAGAGGACTTTATAAAATAGTCCTTTACAATGATACAACAAAATGAATAAACGACATAGAATGAGATATGAAAAAGTAGGACAACATATCAACTACTTAAAATCCTAACTCCAAGTCCGGCAAGAGCTCAAGTGAGCTACTCCAATCCAAGCGAGCCAAATCCCTATAAAATAGAGGGTTAGGCACCACCGCCTAGTAGAGAAATCTAAAACCAAATGTTTCTGAAATTGGAGTGCACGTGTGTGATAAGACAATGAATGTAAATATGTATGCATAGGGATCTCGTTACATTTTCCAAGGTAAAACATTCTTATATCGTTCTTTGACTCAAGTTCAACACTTGATGTTTCCAAAGACTCAATGACACCAACTAAATGCGAAGACTCACAATTTGCCAAAAGACTCACTTTATCAAAACAAGGGAATAGATGACTATTTTCTCAAAGACTTGCTTTATTCCATACAAGGAAATTGGTTTTCAATCTACCAAGTTCTAAGAGTTCCAAAAGACTCATTTTCATAATTTCAAAACATTGGTTTCTAGAATACCAATATTCAACAACTTCCAAAGGGATTGGTTTATAACATATCAAATCCTTAAATTATCAAATCATTTGAGTTATTAGGTTTTGGCCAAGTTCTGAGATAGTTGGGGATCAACCAACTAACCATATATTCCTCGTATTCCCAACTCGTTGGAAGGGTCCAGTGAGACCCCCACTGCGCAATGTCGTGAACGTATAAAGTCCACGGATCAAAATCCCCGGGATCAATATCCCATAAGTGTAGCCAACCATAACGTACTCAAGTGTTTTAGGGTCTTTCATCAAACAATTATGTTTTTATCAAATAACTTCGATGTGATTAGGGCAACGCCTCCTAATCACTCAACTAGACCCAAAACATGAGTTTTACCAAAATTCATTCAATTATGATTTAAATGTGTCAAGACACATACTAGACCCACTAATGGACCATAAGAACCAAAATCAACTATTTTCTCCAAATTGATTCCTAATCGACCCGTTAGGGTTTTTCATACAAATTTGGGAGTTTTCACAATTGAACGAGAATTTGACTAATTGGCTCCCTAGGGAGTTCAACAATACCCTAATTGACCATTCTAATTGAAATCAACCAAAAGCCCCAATTTAATCCATAAGATTTTTGAACATTGTATTTCGATATGTGCCAAAGGCACATATCGAAATACGGACTCACAGATCTGCCCAAAACAAGACTTCATATCAATATGAAGTGGCCCAGCATATCGAAATGAAAAGTCCACTGATTGGTTCCAAAGGTATACGCATTTCGATATATGCAAGGATGCATATCGAAATGCGATGAAGCTCATATCAAAATGATGGAAGGCATATCGAAATGCAAGGAGGAGACAATGCATATCGAAATACAATATATATATATATATATATATATCGAAATATGCCTTAAGAATTTTTTAACAGCAAAGATATTATATCGAAATGAAAATGGGCAAGGAGGACCCATATATCGAAATATCACACACGCAAAGGCCACCAGGGGACTAGACATATCGAAATAAGGAAGATAAAGGGAGTGCCTTATATCGAAATGAGACCAAAGAGAATGTCGTCAGAGGGCTTGATATTTCGAAATAAAGAGGAAGAAGGGGGAAACCCATATCGAAATAACATCAAGACTGGGACCATCAGGAGGCTGTTTATATCGAAATGAGGCAAGAGGGAAGGGGCTCCACATTTCGATATATACATCTATTTATACCTATACATTCAAAATGGAAATTTGGAACAATGTGCTACTCAAACAAGATTATGTAATTGTCGAACGACGTGGCAATCACCCGAGCATCGGCAAACAGTCTCGAACACAATCCCGGACCTCCTAAACATTTTCAATCCTAAAATGTGGGTTTCGGGAAGGTCTAATTCACCAAACTTTCTATTATAACCAAAGGGGATTTCATGAATACCTCAAATTCCCCCATTGAGCATACCCAACTCCTCGTGATCCCAAAACTCATCTCGGGGAGGCTCGGGAACATAAAAGAATCAAGTTGGGAATTGATCTTGAACAACCAACAGGGATATCAATTCAAAAGGATTGATGTCAATTGGTTCCAAATGAACTTGAATAGAAAATTAGATGAATAAGTCTTCCCAAGAGTAAATTTAAAGTAATAGGAAATTACATTTAAATTTCTGGACCGTTACACCTCTAGAATAGAAGACCTATTTAAAGGGGGAGACAGATACATAAGGAGGATAGCGATAGCATACTTTAGGGTAGTTCTTAGATAGAAAGCTATTAGAGTAGTTTAGATCAAATTTGATATTCTTCTTCTGCTTTTCAATTCTAAAATTTTATCTATAGTTGTTGATTTACTTCAAGAATATTGTGCTGAATTTCAGTAAGTAGTTGTCAATTGAATTTTGAATTTATAAGCTGTATTTCTTCTTCCTCACAATTTTCTACAATTCACCACTTCTGCCATTTTGAATAATTGATTTCCATTTTTTCATTTTCTCTAGTAATGAATTCTGAATTGCAATCGATTCCTGTCTCAGTAGATCCTATGGATAGTTAAATTCCTAAATGATATAATCTGAGGAGTTGATGAATTCGAGGATCAATTCTCTCTCTCTCTCTCTCTCTCATTTTGATTTTGAATTTCACTGAATTGAAGTTCTATGAATTCGATCTGTACAATTGGAATCAATGGGTGAATTGGATTCTTATTTGCTTATGTGTATACAATCCTTAGATTGACACACTCAATTCTTATTTGGATTCAATCATTCATTAAACTTCCGGGAAATCAGATCAATTCATTTAAACTTCTGATTTTTTAGTACCAGTTATTCAAAATATATCCTCTGAGAATCAATCTGATGTTAGGAGGTTGATTTTCGTGTTTCAATGTTAGAGAGAGGAATTGATTTTTGAATTGCATTGATATCCAAAGATTAGATTCTATTTCATTCAACATTTAGTAATTTATTTCATCTCTCTTAGATTTAATTTCCTTGTTAAATTCAAATTCATCCCGCAATTATAAAACAACCCATGTTGAACATGAAAACTCCTTTCCATCATCAATAAGCACTGAGTTGAATTAGAATTGATTATCCCTTGATCCCTGTGGAAATCGACCTAGTACTTACCAGTTATTATGTTTGGATGACAATTTAAGATTGAATTACCTACGCTTGGCTTTATTCAGTCCACATCCTAATCAATCCGCATTTTTTAAATAAAAAAATATATATATGAAATGAGATTATCAAGCTCAAGAGTCAACGATTTCTCTTCCAATGATTAGACATACTCTCAATATAAGACGACTGTACTACCGAATATCAACACCTTGCATACCCTCCCCACACCACGCTCTTCTCTACACACTCGTGTGCACTTCTATACACATCTCCACGCATACACACACCCCTCCACGTACACACCCGAGTGCGACAAAAGAGTGACCATAAAAGCTTATTTTGAGGTGTGTCGACCAGTCGCTACTTAAATCAATTCTCTAGGTCATTCTTATACCATAACAACAAAGCAAGGAATCACACAACCAGTCGAGTCTATTGACTCATGCACGAATACCAGAGTTATTGATGGAAGAAATACTCCTCTCGTATACGCATTCTATAGGTAAACATATATTGTAGAACCCGTTCTCATTAATTAAGCCTAATCAAATTAATTAGCAGAGATCGGTTCAAGAAGGCTCGCACGGATGGTGCTTTTCAGAGAGGATCTGATAGCCGATCATATGGAGGGCAGAGTGCTCAGACTTTCAGGGGATCTTCACATCCTCCTCGTTCATTTGC
>NMUG010000654.1:0-21016 GCA_002855965.1 Monotropa hypopitys | reverse complement strand
GCGCTCCTCTCTTCGGCACCTATACAACCTATCGGCACCAAGTCAACCCCGCTTCGGCCAAAATGCCTGGCCAAAGGGGTTGAGGGGCTATTGTTGGGGGCCAAACTCTCAGGAGGCCGGAGCCACGACCTTCTCCAAGAGGACCACAGCTCAGACCAGCCAGCATGCGGCCGAACAGATCTTAGCCGGCGACAGGGCCTCTCTGGGGCTCTCTCTGGCCCGGAGACTCAAAGCCCAGAGGAGGTGCCTAGCTGAGGCGCCTAGAAGTCAAGGTCGTGCGACCGAGCAAAGTAGGGCCGACGAGAAGGCTCTTCCGGGATCACTTCTGTGCAGAGGTTTCTCGGCCCAGGATGGCCCGGCCAACAACAAGAAGCGCCGAAGCGTGCCGCTTCGGCCAGACAGGACAAAATGCTTTGTTCACAGCGGATATTCCCTCGGGGACAGTATCCCGGGTTTTGCGCACATGACAGACATACGCCTGACACAGAATCAGCTTTTCCGTGATTCCAGCAGAATGTCAGGCACGCTCAGTCAGCTTTTCTGCCGCCCGATGTTGTCAGGCGGCGCCGCCTGACACAGTCGGGGCCGACCGGTCGGCCACACGTTCAGACACTCAGAGGAGACAGGCACACTGCCCCATGGTCTGTCACACCAGCTCAACCGCGCCGAAGCGCGTGCCTCCCACTCTCTGATGTCCTATAAATACAGATGAGCATTCAATGTAGAGGTACACACTCTCTCACTAGAAAAAGCTCTGCCCATTTACTTTCTCTCTCTACAATCTCTTTGCTGACTTTGCCATCGGAGGGTCCACCGGCGACGCCGCCGGTAGCCTAACGTTTGTTCTCTGAACATCCAGGTCCAGCCACTGAGCTCCGCCGCTCACTGCCGGAATCCACTACTGAAAAGGCTTACCCCCCAACAACTCCAATCGTTGGCATTAAAGTTACTTGGCCAACCATCCTCATCTTCATGTTGTGAGAGGAATTGGAGCACCTACTCTTTCATCCATTCCATGAGACGGAATAAAATGATGCCACAATGATGTGAGGATTTAGTGTATGTGCACTACAATACCCGTCTCTTATCAAGAAGGACTCCGCATTATACTGAAGGGGAGACGAAGTTGTGGGACATATGTGGAGACGAGTTTGATTCAATGGAGGGTGCTGGAATGTTGGAAATTGGAAGTCTTTCACTTGATGAGACGGAGATGGAAGCAATGCTGTTTAGAGATGAAATGGATGAAAGTGGAAATCCTTAGTTTTTTATCTTACTTTTTATGTTTTACTTGTTTTTGGAACTAAGCAATGGTTTGTAATTTCTTTTGTGACTTGCACTTGTTATGAAGTTTTGGTTATGTAATTGTTCACTATTATGATTTTGGTAATGTACTTGGTTTTGTTTTGTGTTTTGTTGGTGATAAATTGGTAGTTTGGGTCACTATTATTTTTTTGGTTATGTACTTGGTTGAATATTTAAAAAATAGCGTCGTACTCGTACCCTACTTTTTAAAGTTTTGTCGTATGTCGTACCCGCACCCGTACCGTACCCGTACCACGTACCGGTACCCGTGCTTCATAGTGGATAGCACACATTGTACATTCCGAGCTTGTGACAAATAGAGTCCATAATATCATTTGGGAAAAAGAGTGAAGATTGTTTTTTACGCCATCTTTGACCGAATAAAATGACAATCAACTTTGAAATGCTTTATCTACTCATAAAACACATGATTATTGGCTATATGTATAGCCGCCTCATTATCATAATAAAGAGGAGTTGAACCATCTACAAGAATACCAAATTCCTGGAGAAGAATACGTAACCACGTTAATTCACAAATAATATGAGTCATTGCTCTATACTCAGTTTCAACATTCAATCGTGTCACAATAAATTATTTCTTGCTCTTCCAGGTTACAAGATTGCCACCTATAAAAGTACAATAACAAGTGGTGGATCGTCTATCTGCAAGAGATCCTGTCCAGTTAGATATTTATATCCTTCAATCTGGAGATGTCCAAATGATTTATAAAGAAGTTGCGTCCTGGAGCATTTTTAAGATACATCAAAATACAAACAACTGCTTCCATAGGAGGAACTCGAAGGAGAGTCATGAACTGACTGACAATTGACTGCATAGGATATGCCGGGACAGGTAATAGTAAGGTAGATAAGCTTTCCCACAAGTCTCCTATACATTTCAAGATCATCAACTCACTCACCATCATCAGGCATTAATTTTAAATTAGCCTCCATAAGAGTGACAACAGGTTTAAAGCCAATATAATCTATATCCTTCAAAAGATCGAGAGTGTACTTTCTTTGGGACAAACTAATGTCAATCTTGGGCAAAACAACCAAAATGCTAAGAAAGTATTGAAGTTTGCACAAATCCTTAGTGAGAAAGATCGAACCAAGATGACGAATCAGAGTCTGAATGTCTAAGTTGTCACTGCCAGTGATGACAATATCATCTACATAGACCACGTGAATAACAATACCTTGGTTGGTCTTTTGAAAGAACATCGAGTGGTCAGCTTCACATCGAGTCCTGTCATAAGAAACTAAAGAGTTGTTGAATTTGTCGAACCAAGCACGGGGCGACTGTTTGAGTCCATATATAGATTTATGAAGATGGCACGCATACTCCCCCCTTGGACTCGAAATCGGGTGGTCGAGCCATATAAACTATCTTAGATAAATCCCCATATAGGAAGGCATTTGACATCAAGTTGATGAAGAGACCAGTCAAAATTGGCAGCAAGAGAATAATCCGGACAAAATTTAATTCGGCGATGGGAGAAAGTCTCGGTATAATCAAGCTCATAGGTTCGAGTAAATCCTTTTGCCACAAGACGGGCTTTCAAGCAATTGACAATACTATCGAAATTTTTCTTGAAGATAAATACTCAACGACAACCAATGATGTGAGCCCTAGAAGGCTTAGGGACGTGGGTCCAAGTATGATTCAAAGACAATGCATCTCCTGCTAAGTGTTAAGAACAGTAATAGAAGACAGATACGGAAAAAGCACAAATGATGGAGATAAATGAGCATATGACACATTGAGAATTATGACGAGAAGTGCAAGTACGCGCACCCTTTCTGAAAGCAATTGGCAAATCTGGGAGAGATGAGGATGAAGAAGGATCTGCAAACGATGGAGGAGTTGGTGTGGTCGGAGAGGCAATATTTGTAGGAACATGGATAGATGCAGCCGCAGGAGCTCAACGAACATAAACCTGGTGATTCTGTGGAGTTGCGAACGAGAAACAGGGGTCGAAAGGCTTGAAGGAGGGTACCTCAGGAACTAATGAGGGACATACAGAAGCAGGGAGCAATGGTTCCTGCAATTGAGCACTTGTAGAAGAGTAATATGGAATATACTCAAAGAATGTGATGTCAACGCTAACAAAATGATTGCGTAACGAGGGACTATAACAACGATGAACATTTCTGTGTCCAAGAATAACCCGAGAAAATACATTTATAAGAACGAGGATCACGTTTATCATGGCCATGTGATAAATTATGAACAAAGAAAACACAACTAAAAAATTGTTGGAAAGAGAAAAGGATCTTTGGACGAAACATGGCTTGATGGGGAGATTTGCCTTCTAAAACACGAGATGGTGTTCGATTGATGAGATAATTAGCCGTAAGGACATCTCCCCAAAACAGTTTTGGAACAAGCATATCAATCAGAAGTGCATGAGCAACGGCCAAAATGGGACCATTTTTTGCGTTCAAGGATCCCATTTTGTTGAGGGGTAGGGACACAAGAAGTTTGATGGATAATACCGCGAGTTGCAAAGAAATGCTGAAATTCATTAGATGTGTATTCTTGTGCGTTATCAGTTCAAAAAATATACAATTTGTATCAAAATGATTTGTAATTTCAGCATAAAACGAAGAGAGTACAGAAAACAATTGAGACCGATCTTTAAGAAGATATACTCATGTTAAACGAGAAAATTCATCAATAAATGTAACAAAATACCAAGCACCACAAAATGGTGGTGTGAGATGGTCCCCAAATATCAGAATGCACTAAAGAAAGATTCTAAACTAGGTGAATTAATTCGTGAAGGAAAAGAGACCCCATGCTGTTTACTGAATTCATAGGTGTCACAACTAAATGAGGAACAATCTGACAGAGGTTAGCAAATGATGGATGGCCGAGACGACAATGCCACTGAAATGGTTTAGTGGTAAAATGTGAGGCAGTTGACTGGGAATGCCTGGGTGTTTGGAGATAATACAAACCATGCTTCTCATACCCCCATCAATCACCTTTAGATCATGAAATTTACAATGAGATGGATAAAATTATTGAACAATGAAGAGTTTTGAGTTTGTGAATAGAAAGCAAATTAAATAGAAATTGAGGCAAGTATAAAACAGAGGGAAAAGTAAGACCAGATGCACAATAGGTGTCAATGCCATGGACACGGGCTTTAATACCATTGGCAATAGTCACATATGATGGAACATAGAGCGTAATAACATCAGTCAAAAGAGATGAGTCGCCTGTAATGTGATCATAGGCGTCGGAGTCAAGAATCCATGAAGGCTTAGAAGCAGAGTGGAGACATGTATTACATGAGGAAACATGGGTAGCAACGGAAGAAAATGCGTGTTTGAGAAGTGAATCATACTTAGATTGCGATATAGTAACCTGAGGAGAAGGAGTTGGCTCAGATGACTTCCCTCACAAGTAGCTTGGTTCGCCGAAATAGGCTTTCCATGTAGTCTCCAGAAGAAATCAATGATGTGATTGGTCTGACCACAATGAGTGCATTTCTTAGTACCGCGACCACCATGGTTTCCACAGCGACCACTATTATCAGAAGAACCACCACGACCATGGGAGGGAGTACGGTTATCAGAATGTCTGGAAGAGGGAGAATTTCGTGTAGGATCAGCTAGGATAGCATCCCTCTGAATACATGCAAATGCCTCATTACCAGTGGGCACCTCCTTTCCTGATAATATCTAATAGCCGAGAGGTGCAAGTAGGATTGAAGCCAGAGAGAGATTTGGCAAACTGAAACTCATTTTGATATTTATGTTGGATTTTTCAATCGATTTTGATTCACGAAAACAGCCTCTTTGCAAGGTAAGGCTGCATACATCAACCCTTCCCCAAACACTGCATATGGGGAGCTTCGTACACTGGGTCGCCCTTTTTTGGTTAAAGATTGGTAAACGTTTATCTCATCCCACATTCCTTTTAAAGTAGCAAATATTCATCAACTGGGCGATCACCTTGTTGGAGAAAGAAAATATTCTGAGAAATTTGATAAACACGGGAAAGATTTTGGTCGGAGTTCAATTCGTTGAGAGTGTCCCATATTATTTAAGAGATCTCGAGGCAAGCAACATTATTAAATATGCTTGGTTCAAGGCTATTCCAAAGGAGGATCATAATACGAGAATTACTTTGTGTCCAAGTTGGGTCAGTGGATGGATCATCGATGATATAAGAAGTTTCACCGTTGGCTCACAAAGATACAGTCACAGCGCAAGACCATGAAGACAATTAGACCCATTCAATTTAATGGTGTAATCAGAACACGATAAAATGGGTCCTTAACTTCCTTAATGTTCAATTGATTTGTAGCCTCGTATTTTCCATCCATAATGTGAAAGTAAAGAATAAATCAGAATTTTCCATCCATAATGTGAAAGTAAAGAATAAATCAGATGCAACTATCGGCAGGCTATGGAGAAATCAGGACCGGTACTCCAAGAAACCCAAAAACAAAAACTACCGATAATGCCAAAAACAAGAACTATCGGTAATGAAGGTAGTCAGGAAGCCAGAAATCGGTACTGAAACTCCAAGAAACCCAAAACCAGAAATATCGGTAATGAGGATAACAGATCGAGGTAGAGAGAGACGCCTAGGCTGGACAAGGCTCCAACGAGATGTAACAGCGAGCGGTGAGATAACCAGAGATGAAACAGCAAGCAGCGAGCATCACCGAAGGTGAGACGGTGCGCTGCGAGGGTCACCGGAGATGAAACAGGGAGTAGCGAGGGTTGCTAGAGGTGCGACGGCGATCAGTTCTCGCTGAATAGTGTGCTGATGAATAAGGTCGAGATGAATAGTGATCCAAGAGAGACGAGAGACCAGATACAAGATCCAAGATACTAAAGGGAAGAAAAATAAGTATGATTAGGTTTTAGAAAATCCACTATGATACCATGTCGAATAGAAATTAACTCGATATATTATTCTTCTCCATATGGAAGCGAATTTATAATTACACTTTACAGTAAAAAAGAAATTAAAAAATGCAGCAAATCAATTTTTACAACATTTCCTAATCTAATACTGCCTAATATAATATTTCCTAAGAATATATTTCCTAATACAACATTACCTAATACAGTATTTCATAACATTCTACCTCTTACATTCTGTTGGCATACATCAATCCTGGAAAGTAGAAACACACCCTGATATAACCACTTAAGAACCCAACAAGGTCCTCCCTTCCATGCTTAAGTGTTTAATTCAAAAGGTTAATGTATGCCTCCCATGTGACGCAAATATAATTCGGAAGTGTTACCCCACTATGTCAATTCAGATGGAGGGTTCATAAAAAATTTCAAGCTTAATGACAATTTACTTACATGACAAATTAAATAAAATAAAACCATACCTTTGACGTGCCAGTCACAAACTGCAGAAGACGCGCTTTATCTTCCTTGCTGAAACTTTGAACCACATCCCAAAACCACTGGATGATAGGAGACGCAGCACTGTACCCAGAATACTCTGTATTTGCCCTCATGTCATCAACTGAGGAACATTAATATGAAATGTAGTGTTAGAAATGTATGGCTAAATATCCATGGAGTTTGGAGAAAATCATAAGCATAAATCCTCATTTCATAGAGTCAAACTCACAGTCAATATCTGGAAGCCCACTAATCAACAGTTCCAGTTCCTTATCATTAAAGATTGATATCAAATCACGAGCTATTAATTCATTAAATCCTTCCAAAAAAGCATTTATTTGAGGACGAATAGCAGTCGTTAACCGATGCTCAGCAACTAAATCGATGTACTTATGCTTGTTTTCCTCAGTAACTCGAATGTTCCGTCCACCAGGGATCAGTTCATAGTCAGTGACCTGCATTATATAAATTAAATTTTTTAATTCACAAAAGAAAGTTGGAAAGCATTCATCTCATGGAATTGGAAGAATTCATTACTTCCGTCCTCTCGTATAATATTAGCTTCTCTTCATCAGCATCCATGCTAAAAGTAAGGTCCAGAACATCAGTGACATCATTCTGAAAAGGTAAACAGGGCACCGGTGAGAATGTCTGGATAACACTAACATACATATCACATGTCTGAGAGAGAGAAAGAGAAACAGTGAAATATGCAACATACCTCAAGCATCCATTTGAGGTTTTTAAAGTAATCTGGATCTATAGCTTCAATATCATGGTAAGTCACTTTAACCCCAAGGATATGCTTGTAGAAGGATCGAGTGAAATAAACATCCAGAAGTTGTCCATCAAAAAGTGCTTTCCCAACCTGAAATGTATACGGAAACGCATAAGCAAGAACGGTACAACTAGTTACTCAAACACCAATGCATTATGAAAACGGTACTCACAACTCGCCCAACAAACTTAAAGTAGGAAAGATGTTCAGTTTGGTAAACAGAGTTAGGATTCGGTTGAAATGTCGAGTCACTGCCCACAGTTGTAAACAGTAGTGCACCCTTATCGAAAATAACCCTGGACAACAACTGATACCATTCCCTGGTAAGTCCACCTGCATCAATGCCTTCCTCCCCTTGGAAATGAACAGTCAACCTCCCCTTCAAATCCTGTGTTGACCTCATCCGTAATTGATTGTATGAATCTTCGAGTATATAAGATCTTCTTACAGAAATCCTTAAAGGACTGTGATGATGATCGTGTTGGTGCTTTATCTTAGATCTAAAGTGAGCACGTTTGTTGTCAAAATCTATGAACCGCGGAACCTTCAGCATGAGTGATAAAGACTTCTCAAGCAACCCAGGGTTTTGCCGGATGAAAGAATTTAAGAGCTTCCTATGCTTTTCAGAGAACTTCACAACAGCAAGGTTTTTCTCATCTGCTTTTGAAACAGACCCTGAAGTTTTGTGCTGACTGGTAGAAGTGGAGAAGTCTTCAGCTTCAGAAATTACAGAAATACCAAAGTCCTGATTTGCACCCAATTGCTCAGGTTGTAATTTCTCACACATCACAAAGAACGATTCTATGTATGGCAAGATGTTCTGAGTACCAGCAGGAAGTGGAGGCACTACACCAGATGGTTTGTGCATGGAAAGAGCAGATTTATTAGATAAATCAGGTTGGGAATCTGAATAGCTTTCAATTTTGCTTATGCAAGTGCTCAACTCCAGCCACAAAGGCTCCAAAGCTCCGCTGATGTCACCTACTAGAGAAATGGCAGCAGTGTACTCCTCTACAGAAAGAATTGCATGGTTTTTCTCTTTCTCATTGATTCCAGCAATAAGAGAGCTTAATGCCTGCAAAACCCTCAAAATTGCGGAACCATCGGATGATGTAGTAGTGAGCAATGCCTTTTCCACTTCTCCAAACATGTGTAACTCATCCATTGCAGACTTGGTCAAATTTTGCACAGAATCAGCAAGCTCGGTGATGAGCAAATGACAGTGGGTCGGAGCAATTGCAACCAACTTCTTCAATACCTCCGAAGCCAGAGCATATGCATTATCTGACAGCCTAGAAGAAATGAAATATTAGTCAAGTATTTGATTATTCTGGGAGATCAGCATTGCCAAGAAGGCGAGTATGACTGAAAAAAGAGCAAGTGACAAACTGGAATCAAGTTTCAAATACACAACCACAACAAGAAAATTGTCACAAGGTAAAATAGTCGCCAATCTCAAAGAAGTGCACGAATAATAATTGGGAAGTCAGAATTTGTGGACAGGGGGGTAAATAATTATAGCCATATACAGTTCCCTTTTCTCCCTTGGGGCAACTTTCTAATATAGTGTCAAAATTGTGCCTATTATCTGGGCAAAATTTAAGTAAACCTACTGGTGGTGTCAGGATTCGTTTATTCATACATCAATTCTGGATCATCTGCCTATTATACCAGCAAAAATTACACCTATTTAGAAGAGGTTTTTCCAACCCAGTAGGGTTCCTTAACACCATCCTCCACCAGCTTCCTTACCACCCTTGGGAACTGTAAAATATATATTTTGTAGATTAATTAGGAATCAATTAAGGACTTAATTAGTATCTGATTAAGGACTTAATTTGATTAGCTTAATTCTAGGGATTTGATTAGGGTAGATTTATTTCCTAATTTTGGCTATTTATTCACCCCTTTGTAATATCATTATTCACAAGAAATACAAGTCATATTTTTAATATGGTATCAGAGCCAGGTTGAATAGCAAAAACAGATTCTGCGGGAGAGGGATTGTTTTACTTTAAATCTTCTTTCCTCAGCAATGAGTTCGTGGACAACTCCATCAACAGATGGTAATGCAATACGGTGCAAAATTGCCACATGAAGAGACTCAAACTGGCCACGAAGGGCCATAAGAAACTGAACCAGTCTTTATTTCTCATGATACCCCACATAAGTGGCATTGGACTGTAAGGCTTCGGGTTCCATAAGAGCCAACTGATCCCAATAGGTGGTCATTTCATTATAGAATTCATGTATGGACTTATCACTCTATAGTGCTTTGCGAATAGACATCTCAGGTTCATATTGTTTTGCAAATTTAGATTCAAGATACATACTCTTTAAATAATCTCATACTTCTTGTGTTGTATCATACTTTAAAAAGTTCATACCAAGACTGAGTTCTGAAGAATTATGAAATCAAGTACGAATTTTGGCATCATCTCTCTCCCGTGTGGCTAAAGCAATTGTATAATCTTTAGCATTTTCATCAGATGGTTTGACTGTGATACCGGTAATATGCCCGACAATCCTTGACCAGTGACAAAAAAATTCATGACTCGGGCCCAATAGGAGTAGTTGGAGCCTTTGATAATAATAGTAATACCGTTGGCTTTATCTCCTGACATGGTAAAACACCAACCTCAGATTTTGAGACAAAATAGAAAACAAACGAGCCAAAAACAGATGAAATGGTTGCTGGAACAAATTGCCAAGGACTGGAACAGATCGTCGGAAGTTTGGCAAGGATGGCCGAGGTCCGGCGAGGTGCAGATCAGGGCAGAACAACACAGATCGGTGAAGATCGGGACAGATCGGGGCAGATCAGAGGTCCGATAAGGATGGCCGAGGTTCGGCGAGGTCTAGACAGTATCTGACGAGTGTCGACGAGGCTGAGATCAGGGTAGATCGGGAATGGTTAGGGCAGATCGGGGGTGGATGGCGAGATCCTCCTAGATCGCCGATCGGGGTGGTCGTTTGAGTGTCGTCGAAGGTCAGGCGAGGGTCCTGCGAGGGTCGGCGAGGGTCGCGATGTTGCTGGTGGGGCTGGTGAGGACAGATCAGGGAGAGAGAAATAGGGTTTTCTGGGTTTGTCGAAGAGAGAGAGAAACAGGTAGTAGATCAGGGAGAGAAGGAGAGGAGGTTTTTTTGGGTTTTGCCGGAGAGAGAGAGAGAGAGAAACCGGTGCCGAAGGTTCGCCAGAGTGCGATGGGTTGCTGATGGTGCACAGAGAGAGAGAGAGAGACATGTTGTCTGGGTTTCGCCGGAGAGAAAGAGAGACAGATGCCGGAGTGCGAGAATTTGCAGAGGAGCCTTATGGCTCATCTCATCATATGACTCCTGATTTGTCTCTCCTTAGCCACTATGTTCAACCCACGTCTCCTATTAGTATTGCCACCACAAATGGCTCTCTCATGCATGTTAAATATGTTGGATCTATTCTGCTGACTACTTCATCATTACTATCAATCCCTAATGTCTTTTATGCTCAGCTGACTTTAAGCCTTCTTTCGATTAGCCAGTTATCTGATTCCGATTTGACGTTCTCTATTCTTCTTTTAGTTGTGTTGTGCAGGATCGGGTGTCCAAGAGGCAGATTGGAACCGGCCATAGAGTTGGTGATCTTTAGATCCTGAAGAGCTTGCATATTCCAACAGAGCCATCTCTCGTAGCAGCCTCATCCTTCTGTTTAGATCAGCATTCCATTCCCTATCTTTGGCATTCTAGATTAGGACATTTCTCTAATGAACGTCTCAAACTTTTAGCTAAATCTGGTTCATTGGGCAAACTTTCAGCTAGTGACATTTCTGAATACAATGGTTGAAAGTTTGCAAAAATGTCAGCTTCACCTTTTAATAAAAGCATGTATGTTTCCACAGCTCCTTTTCAACTTGTTCATACTGATTTATGGGGACACTCTCTTGTTACAACCAAAGGTGGTTCTGTTTATTATGTCTTATTTGTTGATGATTACAGTCGGTATACTTGGATTTACTTGCTAACATCCAAATCGAATTTCTACAAAGTTTTTCGTACATTTCATGCTATGGTTCAAACCCAATTCTCTACATCAATTAACATACTTCGGTCTGATCTGAGTGGGGAATATAATCTTTTTGAGTTTGTTGTCTTCCTTGAAACATGCGGGACTATACATCAGTCTTCATGTACTGACAATCCTGCTCAAAACGGTAGGGCTGAGCGAAAACATCGCCACATCCTTGACACCGCCCGATCTCTCCTTTTGTCTTCTTCTGTATCGTCTGTATTTTGGGAAGAAGCTGTTCACACTACTACCTAGCTCCTCAATCGAATGCCTACTCCACTTCTATCTGGGAGTACTCCATATGAACGTCTACATGGTGAGATACCCAATTATTCTCTTCTCCGTGTGTTTGGTTCTAGCTGTTTCGTCCTTCTTCCCAAGAAAGATCGCACAAAACTGAGTACTCATGTTCTGTGTCTTTTTGGGATATGACATCAATCAAAAGGGATATTGGTGCTATGATCCTATCAACAAAAAACTGCACGTCTCTCGGCATGTTACATTTCTTGAACGTCTACCATACTTCAAACTTCCTCCCACAAGTACCCTAACAATCAATAAGGATCTGATTTGCATCAACCCTTTTCCCATAGATATTCCTGACAAAGAATATACATCTACTCTTGAGATATCTTATATCTCTCCAGCACCGTCCTCCCCAACTACACCGCCTCATGCTCCCTTGAAACCTGTCTCTCCAATTCCAATAACTTACTCATGTCACCCTACAATACATCTGCCACAAGCTTCTAACTCTATAGCTCCTTAGTCTGACTTGGCGGCTCCTGGTCCGCTTGCACATCGGTATCACCTCCGTGAAAATCACAAACCACCGGTAAGATTTGATTTCTCTAACACATGTTTTTCGTTATCCTACCAATCTTTTTTGTCCTGTCTTCATTATTTCCTTGAGCCTGGGTCCTACAAGGAGACTTGTAATGATCCTCATTGAGTAGATGCCATGAATGCTGAATTAACTGCTCTTATTCAATCTAACACTTGGTTGCTAGTTCCCCTACCGAATGGCAAAAATCTCATTGGTTGCAAATGGATCTAAAGTCAAGACACATTCGGATGGCTCTCTGAAAAGATATAAAGCATGTTTGGTTGCTAAGGGATTCTCTCAGGAATGCGGAATTGATTATGACGAGACATTTGCTCATGTTGCCAAAATGACCATTGTTCGCACTATGATCTCTGTTGCCGCAATCTTTCAGTAGTCATTATATCAGTTGGATGTGAAAATGAATTTCTTAATGGGTATCTATCTGAAGAACTTTATATGTGCACTCTTCCAGGTTTCTCACATCCTCCTGGTCTAGTATGTCGGCTTCATCGTGCTCTATATGGCTTAAAACAATTCCCTCGTGCCTGATATGCCCAATTTTAAGATGTAGCGGTCAAGATTGATTTCCAACCGAATATGCACAATTCTGCTCTCTTTATACGTCACCACTCAGGGCATAGTTCTTCTTCTATTATATGTGGATGATATGATCATCATTGGTTCTGATACTGATGTTATTAATGATGTAAAGCGCAATTTATTCTAAGAATTTGAAATGAAAGACTTGGTTCCTCTTCGGTATTTCCTTGGCATAGAGGTCGCTTCCTCTCCTAAGGGGTATCTTTTGTCTCAGTCTAAATATATTGCTGATATACTCTCGCGTGCTCGTCTGACTGATGATAAAATTGTTGATACGTCTATTGAAGTGCACGCCAAATTTCCTGCCTCCGATGGTATTCTCCTAGAGGATCCTACTGAATATCGTGAACTGGTAGGATGCCTCGTCTACCTTACAGTAACTCGGCTAGATATTGCATATGATGTTCACGTGATTAGACAGTATGTCTCTGCCCTAATGGCTACGCATTGAGTTGCCTTGCTTCGCATTCTCCGTTATATTCGTAGTACCGTCCATCAGTGTCTCTTGTTATCTTCTACTTCAAGTTTGACTCTTCAAGCTTATGCTGATGCTATTTGGGTCGGGGATGTTAACGATCACAAGTCCACCTCTGGTCTCTGCATTTTTTTGTGTCTCACTCATCTCCTGGAAAAGCAAAAAACAATCTGTCGTTGCTCACTCCACTGCTGAAGCCGAATATCGAGTTATAGCTCATGCCACTTTAGAAATTATATGGCTTCGTTGGCTTCTATCGGATATGGGCATTTCTGTACCTTCTAATATGCCTCTTTACTGTGACAACTAAAGTGCTATCCAGATTGCCCACAACTCAGTTTTTCATGAGCGCACAAAGCATATTGAAATTGATTCACTTCATTCAGCAATGCCTTCAGTCTGGAACAATTGCCTTACCTTTTGTCACCCTCACACAACAGTTGGCAGACTTCTTCACAAAGACTCGCACTATTGCCCACTCATGTTTTCTAACTAGTTTGTTTGTCATATCTGAACTATTCGAGGATATAATGCTTAAAATAGCAACACAAAATGCCTTCAACTTTTTAGATTTCAGGTTTTTAGATATCCAGAACAACAATTATGTCCCACGTAATTGCAAATTTGCAACTAAAGCACTGTACCAGCATATAATTACAAGAAATTGCGCTTAAAGGTCATCATACCCTTCTCGCGCAAGGAGTGAACACAGAAGTCAAAGTTCTGCTTGTGGTAGGCTATCAAGTACAGTTTGGGTATCACACTCTGCATCTGCACTCAAAGCAGACGGTTTGAAGGAGCCATCAGGCTTCAAAGATGTGACGGGCATTTTTGTACCTTCTCATATGCCTCTTTACTGTGACAACCAAAGTGCTATCCAAACTACCCACAACTCAGTTTTTCACGAGCACACAAAGCATATTGAAATTGATTGTCACTTCATTCGGCAATACCTTCAGTCTGGAACAATTGCCTTACCTTTTCACCCCTACACAAGAGTTAACAGACTTCTTCACAAAGACTCACATTATTGCCCACTTCCATTGTCTCCTTCAAACTCTCGATATTTTGTAGATTAATTAGGAGTTGATTAAGGATTTAATTTGGAGTTGATTAAGGATTTAATTTGATTAGCTTAATTCTAGGGATTTGATTAGGGTAGATTTATTTCCTAATTTTGGCCTAATTTTGGCTATTTATTCACCCCTTTGTAATATCATTATTCACAAGAAATACAAGTCATATTTCTAATAGGAACCATACCACAGAACTCATGAGCATATGGCCAGGTTAAAAACTAAACAAAACATGGTAATAACCGGAATCACGATAATATAGTGATAAATAAATATGAACCATACCGTGGAACTCATGTTTTCTAACTAGTTTGTTTGTCATATCTGAACTATTCGAGGATATAATGTTTAAAATAGCAACACAAAATGCCTTCAACTCTTTAGATTTCAGCTTTTTAGATATCCAGAACAACAATTATGTCCCACGTAATTGCAAATTTGCAACTAAAGCACTGTACCAGCATATAATTACAAGAAATTATGCTTAAAGGTCATCATACCCTTCTCGCGCAAGGAGTGAACACAGAAGTCGAAGTTCTGCTTGTGGTAGGCTATCAAGTACGGTTTGGGTATCACACTCTGCGTCTGCACTCAAAGCAGACGGTTTGAAGGAGCCATCAGGCTTCAAAGATGTGATGTCAGAACCAGTGGATTTGACACTAGAGCCCGTATATATTTCAGTGTCTGATGTGGTGGCCTGAAGCCCAGATGTGTGCTCCGCAGCAGCCACCCCAGATTCACAAGACGAATTAGATTTTCTTTCAGCATTATCAATGATTACCTCCAATAGGTTTAGTAGCTGAGATAAGAACCCGGAAGCAAAAGGGATGGAAATGCAACCAACAAAGCCAAATTAGAATACCATGCATGCAAACAAGGCAACCAAAATACAACTGTGGGTAAATCACCTGTTCAAGATGTGCTATACTTCTCAAATAAAGGGGCTGGTTCAAAAGACTCAAAAGCAATGCAATGGCAAAGTATCCTTCTTGCCATCTCTTTCTTTCTGTCACATCATTTTCAAGAATCATCACAGCTTTGTGGCGTGCCTTATCAAGATTTTCTGATTCTTGCAGGAGTGGCCTAGGCAGCTTAAACTGAAGCAAAATACTTGCCACATAAGGGTGATTGCGAGCCAAGTACGTCAGGGTTTCAAGAACACGTCGAGACACCAAAGGAGGGACACCTAAAAAGCGTGAGCAAAAACAATAAACTATGTAAGTAACTCAACAACAGCAACAATAGCTGTAAGTAACTCAACAACAGCAACAATAGCTGTAACTTAAAAATTAACAGAATCCACAAGCAAGCATTCCTCGGAAACCTTACTTCAAACTTAAGTGGGACCATCAATGTGAAAAGGAAAATATTATAACCCACAGGGGTGTGGCTCCATCTATGTTTTTAAACTCCAGTAAACTAATACAATAATTGCAAGAGAATCTGAAAATTAAAACAGTGCAAAGGGATTGGGTTTTAACAACTTGTGCCAGCAACATTTATTAACGCTGGGTCTGTACTGAGTGTAGCACCCTTTTATTAGGTGTCGCATGCCCCTGTTCTCAGTTACCCTGGGAGTAATGTCACACTTGAGAACAAGCTGTCTCTTAAAAAGGAAATCAACAACGGAAACCTACAGCATTTGAAAGCCTTCCACATAACTGTTCAATCTGTCAGATCAAAAGTCACATCACCTAAAGAAGAAATGAATTGTATATAAGTGTAAATTACACTATAAACTCATTAAAGTACCACATGGAGATAGGCAAGGGTCAAGAATGTTGGCAAAATACATTAAATGTTGTGGTTATATAATAACACCCCCGAACTTGAACTTAGATTCGAGAAATGAGACAGAAAATATTGCACTTGACCAACAATTAGTAAAAAGAGGAATAGAGGTATTACCATCAAAAGATTGAGGCCGTGAATACATGACGTGACTCTGGCAAGCATACAACCTGTAAGATGGCTCAGAGGCACTCAAATTATTGACAGGCTTCCATATATCAAGTATCAACAAGTCCATCAGTATTTTCACCAGAGCGGTTCTGGTTTCACTATTTGCACATAAATTCAAGAGAAGCCTCTGCAGCTGACCTTTATAAAGTGGCTGCATGGACAGTGTCAATCAATAAATTGATGATGGATCACAAGCAATAATACAAAAGACGGAAGAAAATATAGCACCAAATGAATACCTGAACAACACGAAGCAGTCGAACCATGGCTCTCAGAGCTTCTGTGTCAACCAAAGGAGCCCCCTCAGCTTCAACTGGCTTACTTCCCATAGACCTAGGAGCAAGGATTCCACCAGCTCTATCCAAGCTAGAACCAATACCTTCACCTCGTCGAGATGACTCACCCCTACGGTTTCTAGGGTACATCCCAAACAGGGTTCGATTATAACGATTTGCGAATCTTTCACGCAACATATTTGCCTCCGCAACAAGGGCAGGTGTGAGATTGGCAAGAATATCATGAGACGACGTCAAGAGAACCTAAGAAAAACACAAGCAATTTCACACTTCTTTTCACATACGAAAATACAAAGTTCAGACTCGTGTGACAAGAAAAGGCCCTGAAAGAGTCACTAAATGAGATACCACATCTGGAAGCCCCATTATTATGCATTTCAGAGAAAACATTGGTAGTGACAGGTGATATTTTAGAAGGCAATTTAATGCTGCAGGTGATGAGAAAGAAGTGGAAAGGAAGACAATAAGCATATTAGAGGCTTTCGTTCATATTATTCTTCCACTTTTGTCTTCCAATATTGAGGGTACATGTGTGATCGTACCATATCATGATTTGAAACAAATACATGAGGTGAGGGGACTATTAAAGTCTCCAAGACCCCGTTTCTTTATATCTGTCTTGTTCTCTGCTGTCTAAATCTTCTCTTCATACACGAATCCTAGTTCTACCTTTTACTGTTTTAAACACAATAAGAATCGCTCTGCAACAGCCAACATACCTCTTCTCGTAAATCTGATGGAAATGTGGCAATTATGGAGACAGTGTCCATTTCCACGGGTTGGCCTTCAAGCTCCTGTGACTGGTGAAGACTTTGTGCTTGTTGTTGTGCAAGAACTTCTTCTCTAATGTCAGGTGGAAGGGCTGCGAGAAATTCTGGATCTATATCCCCTGCATTTTGCGGTTCTGCATTTAATTGCTCCCTCTCTTGACCCTGTTGCGCAGAAAGAACTTCGCTACGCAACTCCTCAGGGAGGGCATCTAAGAATGCAGGATCAATTGATCCAGAACCACCATCACCATTGGCCGACAACTCCTCTACATGACCACCCTGATCTGCTTCTTGGCTAGGATTTTCAGAAACTTCAGTCACACTGTGAAGAGGAGCATCTCTGCTGCTTGTAGGGGCAGAATTTCCAAAAGACACATTTGCCCTCCTTGACATTTGCCGTTCTCCAACACCATCATCGTGGCCATCAGCGCTTCCGATTTCAACATCCAGACTTCGGAGGCTCTCCCCCAAAGTAGCACCACTTCCACTGCTTTCTTGGCTCACTGCTTCAACATCCCGCATAGCAGAGTCGTTTTGTTCAAACTGCATTCCAATGGATTGAGAGTGTGCGCTTGATGCATCCATTTCCTGTAAAGATTCACTTGCTGTAAGCCTCGTACCAGCATTTCCAGAACCATCCATTGCTACCGACGAGGGCAGAGGCACATAATTGTTTTCAGTGTTTCCATTGTTCTCAGCAAGAGTTTCAGGTGTCATCCCAGCAGATTCATGAGATTGACTGACCTCATTTTTAGTTTGAGGTTCTGATGTCACCATATTCTCATCAGAAGGTTTCCCGGGAGTCGGACGTCTCAAGTGGGAAACAAGAAGATCTTCAAGCCCTTGGGGAACTGCAGATGGATTTGATCCACCAGTTTGCTGGTTATCTTCTGTCCACAAGTTGAATCGGTGTCCATGACGTCCATGACGTCCATTCCTCACTGACCGGAAAATAGCATCCAGACGTGATGGGGTGTTTCCAGAGTTCCGATCAGAAAAGCTAACATCCTGGCTATTCACTGAAGAAAACAAAAAATATGAAAAAAAAAAGAGTTCAAGTAGAGAAGGTAAAAAATCAGATGTTAGAATCTGAAGAAACAGGTTTTAGAAGACTGCAACTGTAAAGAATATACAAACAAAAAACGGGTCTAAACATCAGATGTCAGAAACTTCAAATAGCAAAAAATGAGGGCAAAATAACCAACTACCAGTAGGAATTACCTGATTGCCTGAGGAAGTGGGTGGGCAGTGACGAAGAAGGTTCCACCAATAACGGATGTTGTGATGGGGCAGCATTGTCACCAGTTCTCCCCAAGAGATTGTAAATTGACGCAGTACGCCCTTGGCGCCTAGAGCCAAAAACTTCAACAGGCATCACATGAAGAGTTTCATTGGCAATGCTATGATCTCTACCAAAAACCTCAATATGGTCAAAAACATTTATCCCATTGATTCCCTCCTCAAGCCTAAGGATAACCCCATCCTCTTCATCGTCATCGTCATCGTCATCCTCTTCTTCCATCACCTCCTCATCAAACTCATCCTCATCAATTTCATGGTCATCTTGATCGGTGTCGGGATGCGGAAGGTGATGGACTTCATCTTCTTCTAGATCATTATGTTCCTCATCATCTTCATCTTCATCCTCATCCACATCATCTTCATCGTCCCCTGACATATCCTCATCATCATCTTCGTCGCCAATATTCTCTTGGTCACGTGGTTGAATTTCAAATCTAATCCCCACTGTGTCACGGCCATTTTCTAGACCATGCACGCCCTCAGGAGTTCCATGCATATAATCATCATCTTCAGTTGTGCGCGCAAATCCTCCATCAAGATCTTGGTCATGTTCCATATCATCAGTAACAGCTTCCGATCCAACAGAGGCATGGGCAGTCTCAAAAGGCTCCATGCGATCAACTGCCACAGAACTTTCATTACGTTGAGAAATAGTTTCTATAGACGGGGTTATATCAACACTGTTATGCATTCCTCCGGGGCGATTCTGATCAGGAGGAGGTTTTGTTGAATTTTCAGCCTTGCTAGTACTGGAATCAGAAGCGTGGACATGTTCCTTGGTCACTATCTCGAGAACTTTAACAAGTCCTGTAACAACTTTGGGAGCTTCAGCGTGGTCCAGGTCTAAAACTTGAAGAGCACATGTCAATGACGTCACTAGGCCAACATCTATAAAAGTAACAGAAGCTTCTGCTGAAATATATGAACCTGTGGGTGTTCGGGCGGCAACTACGTCATTGAGCAGATCGACTAACGAAGGGATATCACTTCCTGGTGGCCTAAAACCAGTACAAGAATCAACAAAATCATTGAAGACATTGGTGATTTCGACAAAAGCTCTCTTCCTTGCCTCTGTGGATCGAACACAAGATGCCACCAAAAATTGACTAGCCCGGCTCGCTAATTTGTGCCTCCAGTCAATATCAGTCTTTTTTTCCTTCTTTGAACCTCTAGAATAGGGGAGAAACTTGTGAATAAAATGGTGGAATATCCCACCAGTGCAATGGCCAGTGGGACCACATTGAGGAGGGCCCCTGAAACTACTAACCTCGGCATCTCGACGGAGAAGAACATGAATAGATGAAGAATACGTCAAGAGAATCTCTGTCAAAAGCTTCAAAAGGAATACAGTCTTTGCTAATGATGCAGAAAGTTCCTGGTTATTGACCTCATCCTCTTCAGATAAAGAAACAACAGCCTTACCTTTCCCCTTGTTCACACTCGTATCGATATCCATGTCTGCTAATGAAGAGTTATCCCTCACCAAAGAGTCATCTTTCAAGGGAGGCACAAAAGTTATCACTGAATCCAATAGAAGCTCAACCACATTTACAAAATTCTGTGGGGGTTTTCGATGACCTTTCACATTCTTCGAATTAGTATCAGAAAGTTTGGCAGTCCCATTCCCAGGAGTCAATGCTTTCTCTTTCTCCGCTGTTTTTTCCTTCTCCTTTTCTTTCTCTTTGCTTTTATCCTTGTCCCTATCCTTCAGCAGTACAATGTATGGCCTCTCACCCACCATCTCAACCTGGCACACACACTGAGCAGCCTGCATAAATATCACTGGATCACGCAGGATGACAGAAGTCAAATTTAAAAGAAAGCTGTGAGGGGTAAGTCTTCCATTGGATTGTCTATTTGCAGCGGTCACAACACTGTGTCGTATCTCAGATTCCATTGCCAGCTGGAGAGTCAGGGGATCTTCAAGTATATGACGGATTATAGTAGCAGCTATACTGTCAAACCCAACAAATAGGCTGCATGTTGGCAAGGAAAGCAGCAACGGCAACCCCCCAGCATCAAGAAAGCTTGAAGCAACAGAATGTGTTCTAGTGAGAGTAGAACATAGCTGCAAAACAGCATGCATTGGTTCAGAAGGAATCTGATTCCTAATAGCGCCACATGCAATCTCAATAAGTCTCTTCTGTTCCTCCATACTTATGTTCTTTAGAGATGATCCCAAAACAGACTGCA
>NMUG010000653.1:0-21022 GCA_002855965.1 Monotropa hypopitys | reverse complement strand
GGGCGGGTACCGGTCTCCCAAAAATCAAGAGACCGGTCCCTCTACAGAATTTCGGTAGTTTTGAATGATCATTAAGGGTGTTTTTGTCATTTCAAGTGGGGGTTATACCTTTTGGAGCACGGTTTGGATCATTCCATCTTCCTCCTCCCAACCCTAGAGTCTCTCTCTTCTCTCTCTAAGACTCCATTGGAGCCCAAGCTCCAAGCTTGAATTTGAGGGCCTTCTGGGCCTCCCCCGGACTTTTGCCAAGGCTTAACGTTGATCACCTCGGCGAGATCTATCCGGTGACGTACATATCGTATCCACTTTCCAAAATTTCGGGTAAGTCAAATTCCTAAAGTGGTTGTCTTAGGTTTTCGCCTTTAAAAACGTTGTTCCTAATGTTGTCCTCTATCCATTAACATACATAGGTTCGCGAGCATCGGAGTTTGGCGCAGCTAGGATTTTTGGTCATCGGCACACGCGTTGAGGTAAACATGTTACTATTTCGTGCATTTGTGTGTGTAGCTCACTAATGATTTCAAAATCTAAGAATTTAACGATTTCATAAAAAGCCCCAATTTTTGAATAAATGGTCGTTTTTAAGAAATTGATGAAATTTGATTCGCATTCATGTACGATTGAGTATCCTCGGTAGGATTAGAATGCGAGTTTGTGTGAATTGGGCCGAGTGTGCGACTAGACGATCATTTGGGGAAATTTGGGTGTTGTGGGTATATTGGTGACTTTTGTTGGAATTGAGGAGATAGGATGTCCTCCCGACCTTGTATTGGTCGTAGTGAGCAACATGGTAGTATTGGACCATTCGTCGGCAAGTGTAAATGTGGTTTTGGCCATTGGGATGGCCTTGGTGCCGTAGGCACCCTTGTTGTTCGATAAAATGTATATGAGAGACAAAGACCTTGGAGTTTGGTGAATTCATCACCTTAGGTTAGGAAATTCTTTCCTAGACCTTGGATACATGTTTGGTCTTTTGGGTGAATTCGTCATCCCTGGTTTGGGAACTTGTCCCTTTGTTAGCAAAGTCGTTGCTTGTGTTTGGGTGAATTCGTCACCTAGAGTCGCGAATTCGTCCCTCGTGGCAAAATCGTTGCCCGTATTGGAGAGCTCGTCTCCATCGACTCAAACTCTAAAACTTACCCAACTCATCTATATTATTAACCAACAAACAATAACACAAAAGGATTTGGTGATCAATTCGTGATCATAGGACCAATTCGTGGTCACATATGTGTATAGGTTAGTACTTGAATTCGTTGAGACTACCTAGATCAATTCGTGATCTTCGGGCCAATTCGTGGTCATTCGAGTGTGAGGTTGGTTCTTGAATTCGTTGAGACAACCTGAATCAATTCGTGATTCACCCGAGAGCTAGTCAACCCTTGAATTCGTCAAGGCGACTGTAAATCGATGAACGGCTCGATGGTTTTCTGGTTACTTATACTAGCCCAAGGTTGAGTGTAAATCCTATCTTGGAATTCGTCCTATAGGTTTCGAATCCCTTGTGGCCCTTTTCTAAAATGTTCCGAGCCGGGAATTGAACCAACTAAAGTTCAAGATAATAAATCCACCTGCTTGTATTACCTATATATGTACATATATAGAGGAAGTGAGAGTACCCTTGGCTCAGATTGGTTATGGACTTGCGAATCGTATTGGGGTGGTGCGAGCCAACTCGTGGCTTTAGCAAAGGAATTAGACTTGGTCAATTCGTGACATTTGATAGCTTGAGGCTTGGAGCCAAGTCGTGGCATTGGAATCCGTTGCGTTTTAGTTGAGGTGTGTGTGGTATTGGTGCGCCTTGGTTTGAGGCTAAGTAGGAAAATGAATGAGTAGTTAGTATTGGACTTTCGTGGAAATCATTGGTTGGCCTTGTCTAGGCAACATTCAAGCTTTGCGACGGTAAAATCCTTGAATGAATAACCTTCTATTTGTTACGTGTGGTTATATCGGGCTAGATTCATAGAATGACCTTTGTGTAATGGTCTTGGCGCTTGTTAGTGATTTTCTTCCCGGTTACGGTTTGGTCACCCAAATAGAAAGTTTTGGCTTCTCCGTTGTGATAGTTGGATAAATGCGAAGGTTAGAGGTTCTCTATGGATGTGGGAATGTTCGTGACTAGTGTGGTGTGATTATATAGATCGGGATCGGACTTGATGACTTTCGGTGTGAGCACTGATAACATGCTTGGGTTTGCATTGTAGGATTCACCCACTTTGCACATATTCACCATACCGCATCTTCACTTAATAGTCGCATGTTTGCTGGGTCTTTATGACTCAACCTTTTTCCTACAGTTCCTTGCAGGTTCATGCTATTGGATTGCTCGTAGAGGGGTTGGCTTAGGCTTGCTCTAGTTCTTTGTGGTGAGAAGCATGCTCCATTCAAATCATTGTTTTCGTTTCCCCTTTTCCCAAGCCTACGGGCATCCCTCTTTCTTAAATAGTCGTTATATTTCATATACAAGCAAGTTCTTATGTAAGGTACTGTTGTATCTAAATCTCAAGTAAGTTTCATTTGAAATACAAAAGATAGTTAAAGTTTTACTCCCGTATGTTTGTATAAAGAATTGTAAAGAGATATACTTGTACTTCTTTCACTCACAGCCCCTTGTTGTTGAAATGGTTTATGCAAAATGTTTATGCATTACTTTTAACTAATTCAAAAAAAAATTTGGTTTGAAAATCCGGGGCGTGACAACTTGGTATCAGAGCTTTCGTTCGAATACCTTCGGACCGTGGGGAGATTTCCGTCTCCATGGGTTTTCTAAATGGTTTTGAAAGCATTTTTTTTCTTCTGCATTTGTATGTAGTGAGAGTTGCATGGCATTAGTATGCCCTTACTTGAGGCATAGATGATTGAGTTGGGTTATAGGCTAAGTTTGAGCCATTTGACGATAAGATGAGATTTGTGTCCGGTTTTCCTCGGAGTTCTAGTGGTTTGTGGTTGCTCGTTAGTTCTTTAAGGTGGTTGATTGCCCCTCGTGTGGTTGTAGGGATTCCTCAGTTTGTGTCGCGGTGCCTTAGTTTTATCTTTGCAATCTTCTAGTTCTTTTCGGCTTGTGCGCTATGATATCCTACCCGTATATAAATATCGTTTCGTTTGTTGGCTAGGATTTTTGCCGTGTATCGTCCCTATTGCCAAGATGGTGAATCGCCGAAGAGGTCGTCGAGCACATCAGGTGCAACAAGGAGTACAAAGAGAGAATGTTCAGTTGGAGGATGCAGTCGATCCAAGAAGTTTCGTTCAGCAGCTTGTAGAGGCTTTGGTTGAGGCCACGAGAGCAGCTCAAGCTCCTAGGGCTAGGGGCATCAGTGCTGTGATGGAGTCCTTGCGGGAATTTCGCGCTATGAATCCTCCTAGTTTCGATGGTGAAGGTGAGCCACTTGAAGCAAATCACTGGTTGTCAGGTATCACAAAGGCATTGGATACCCTCGAGATCCAAGAAGACAAGATGCGAGTATCTTTTGCCTCCTATCAGTTGGTCGGTGAGGCGGGTGAATGGTGGAATTCGGTCGTGGAAATCGAGAAAGATGCAAGAAAAATGGCTAGAGTTGCAAATCCAGATCAGTTGATGGTGATCCAGTTCCTATGTCATGGGATCAGTTCGTCGCCGTGTTCGAAAATCAGTACTTTCCAGAAGCGTTCCGGGATCAGTTACAGAGTCAGTTTGAGTTGTTGAAGCAGGGAACATGACAGTGTCTCAGTATGCAATCAAGTTTCAGGCCTTGTTGCATTTTGCTCCAGAGTTGGTCATCTCAGAGGATCGTAAGTGCCAAAGATTTGAGAAGGGTCTTAGTCCGTCGCTTCAGAAGCTCGTTATGGAGCATCGTATTCGTTCTTTTGCGTTATGCTAGAGTGTGCTAGGGCAGTTGAACTAGTTTGTCCGGAAGCAGTAAATGAAGTTCCAGTGTGGGAACCTCACCGGCAGTCCGTTAGTACCGACTCGAGATCATCGTCAGGTAGCATGGGAAGAAAGAGACACAGGGATCAGATGCAAGTGTTCAGTCAGCAGCATTCTCAGTTTGTTTCAGATGTCAGTGTTCAGGGAGCACCATCCAGTGGTTCGATCGTTGGTCATCATTATAGGCAGCCAGGCCATTACCGTTCGCAGTGTCCCCAGATCATTTGCTCCCATTGTGGCCAGTCAGGGCATATGAGCAGAAATTGTGTGCATAGAAATGGTGGTTAGGAAGATTCGGCAGTTGAGCAGTATTTTGCAGCGGGTATCAGAGTTGCGCAGCGGCAGCAGGGAAGTCAGAGTCACCGATCGTTTGATTCCAGTCCTCAGTCGATAGAGGGACCAATTCCAGTGACGCACGTCGTGCTTCAATTCAGAGAGGCAAGCAGCCAGTTGGGCAGAGGACTCGTGGAGGAGCGTAGGCTATTGCCACAGTGGATCCACAGCCGCCAGTTTCACCGTTCCAGCAGATTCAAGTTACGTTCGTTTCCTATGTAGTACCGCGCGTTAGCGAGATTGATGCATATGTCGGCATCTTTTCCTTTGTTTTTGCGATTTTAGTTCGGTACCGTTGTGTTTCTTTTTAGAACGTCGTTTCTCTTGTTGAGACATCTCTTTGGTAAGACTATCTATTGTTGAATTCTTAGTGAGTTGGAGAAATACTTGGGTTGTAAACTTCTTAGTTGTGCCTTCTTCTAAGTATTGTTGCGATACTCTTAGCTTACTAGATTGTTCCCTTGTTGAACTCATGATTGACTTGTTGGGATCACTTGGCCACCTTTGTTTGTTGATGATGGTCAAGCTTGTACTTGCTTTCCGCTTGCTTAGTTGGACGTGTTCTTTTGGAATCATTCTTGTCTCTTGCGAATAGATGTTCTAGCATCCGTGACGTGGGTAGATTGTACTCAAAATGGGAAATGAGTAATTGAGTCGGTTATTCTTACACCTTCTGTGTGGAATCGACCGTGTATGTATTTCTTTGGTTGTGTGATTATGGATGATTCTATGGATCAGGTTGGGAATCGTGTTCGGACGACACCTCTCAAACTTGAAGCATAGTAGTCACTTGATATCGCATTGGGTGCGTGCGTGGGGATATATACGTGTTCCCCTATATATATATATATAGATGTTGGTATTCGCGGGAAAGGTGGCGCAAATCATAAAGACACTTGTACAAGAACATTGAAACGATAAATAAAAGAATGTCGCCGATCGTATCCCCATCCTATTGTTCCCAATGTTATTGCCGTGTAAATTGTTGGTTGTCGCTTCTTGGAAAAATATTGTTTTCTTCATTGTTGCCAAAGATTTGTGGCTCCCATCTTTGAAATTCATCGTTGGAATATCTCATGTTCCTTGTATTGTTGATAAGTTTGGTAGTTATATCCATGCGTTCACACCATCTCGGGAGTTATCCCTTTGACCTTTGTGTGACACGCGGTTGGATTTCAATGTTTACCTATTTTGATTGTTGATCAATCCCTTCAAAGGGAAATGGCTCATCCCGTTGTTGCATCATTGTTGAGTTGACTACCGTATCGGGGAATAACCCCCAAAACCTTGCTTTGTGGCACTTGGTTTGGCTTCAAATTGGTGTTTGTTGATTGATTGATCTCTTGTTCTCAAGGAGAACCATTCACATGTTGTTGTCCTTTGATCGTTGATTCTATCATTTGAGAAAGATTGTTCACATTGTTGTTGTATCATCGTTGAGTTGTGTACCGTATCGGTGTCTGCCGTATCGGGGAGTATCCCCTTTTGATCTCGTTTGTAGCTTGTGGTTTTGACTTGAACTCTCGTTCTTTGGTCGCTTCGGTGTAACCCTACCGTTAGGAAATTTCGGGGACGAAATTTCTTTAAGGTGGTTGAGATGTAGCGACCCGTATTTCAAAAAGGAATTTCCGGAGTATCAATTTGTATTTTAAATTTGATCTAAAATCTAATTAATTTTATCTTAAAATCTTAGTGAGATTTTAAGGTGGTTGACCCTAGAATGAGGTAGAGGATTCGATTACGAATCCAACGCGACTGGAATCACCTCAATCGAAGGTCGGACAGAGAAGTTATGATCGAAATACGTTCGGATGTCACGCGTTCCAAATTCTGGAAATTTGTCCTAAGGGACAGGTCTGCCTAAATTCAAGGGACCGGTCTCTCTTCAAGCAGAAAAGTCCAAAGTGTGAAGGGACCGGTCTCCCTAAAATCAAGGGACCGGTCTCCTTTAGTGCAGAGAGGTCCCAGGTGGGGAAGGACCGGTCTACCAATAATTAAGGGACCGGTCTCCCTACAGTTGAGTACCATTCCGTGGGAAGGGTACCGGTCTCCCGAAAATCAAGAGACCGGTCCCTATTCGTGCAGAATACCCTGGACTGGGCGGGTACCGGTCTCCCAAAAATCAGGAGACCGGTCCCTCTATAGAATTTCGGCAGTTTTGAATGATCATTAAGGGTGTTTTTGTCATTTCAAGTGGGGGTCCATATATACCTTTTGGAGCACGGTTTGGATCATTCCGTCTTCCTCCTCCCAACCCTAGAGTCTCTCTCTTCTCTCTCTAAGACTCCATTGGAGCCCAAGCTCCAAGCTTGGATTTGAGGGCCTTCTGGGCCTCCCCGGACTTTTGCCAAGGCTTAACGTTGATCACCTCGGCGAGATCTATCCGGTGACGTGCATATCGTATCCACTTTCCAAAATTTCGGGTAAGTCAAATTCCTAAAGTGGTTGTCTTGGGTTTTCGCCTTTTAAAACGTTGTTCCTAACGTTGTCCTCTATCCATTGACGTACATAGGTTCGCGAGCATCGGAGTTTGGCGCGGCTAGGATTTTTGGTCATCGGCACACACGTTGAGGTAAACATGTTACTATTTCGTGCATTTGTGTGTGTGTAGCTCACTAATGATTTCAAAATCTAAGAATTTAACGATTTCATAAAAAGCCCCAATTTTTGAATAAATGGTCGTTTTTGAGAAATTGATGAAATTTGATTCACATTCATGTATGATTGAGTATCCTCGGTAGGATTAGAATGCGAGTTTGTGTGAATTGGGACGAGTGTGCGACTAGACGATCATTTGGGGAAATTTGGGTGTTGTGGGTATATTGGTGACTTTTGTTGGAATTGAGGAGATAGGATGTCCTCCCGACCTTGTATTGATCGTAGTGAGCAACATGGTAGTATTGGACCATTCGTCGGCAAGTGTAAATGTGGTTTTGGCCATTGGGATGGCCTTGGTGCCGTAGGCACCCTTGGTGTTCGATAAAATGTCTATGAGAGACGAAGACCTTGGAGTTTGGTGAATTCGTCACCTTAGGTTAGGAAATTCGTTCCTAGACCTTGGATACATGTTTGGTCTTTTGGGTGAATTCGTCATCTCTGGTTTGAAAACTCGTCCCTTTGTTAGCAAAGTCGTTTCTTGTGTTTGGGTGAATTCGTCACCTAGAGTCGGGAATTCGTCCCTCGTGGCAAAATCGTTGCCCGTGTTGGAGAGCTCGTCTCCATCGACTCAAACTCTAAAACTTACCCAACTCATCTATATTATTAACCAACAAACAATAACACAAAAGGATTTGGTGATCAATTCGTGATCATAGGACCAATTCGTGGTCACATATGTGTATAGGTTAGTTCTTGAATTCGTTGAGACTACCTAGATCAATTCGTGATCTTCGGGCCAATTCGTGGTCATTCGAGTGTGAAGTTGGTTCTTGAATTCGTTGAGACAACCTGAATCAATTCGTGATTCACCCAGGAGCTAGTCAACCCTTGAATTCATCAAGGCGACTGTAAATCGATGAACGGCTCGATAGTTTTCTGGTTACTTATACTAGCCCAAGGTTGAGTGTAGATCATATCTTGGAATTCGTCCTATAGGTTTCGAATCCCTTGTGGCCCTTTTCTAAAATGTTCCGAGCCGGGAATTGAACCAACTAAAGTTCAAGATAATAAATCCACCTGCTTGTATTACCTATATATGTACATATATAGAGGAAGTGAGAGTACCCTTGGCTAGGGTTGGTTATGGACTTACGAATTGTATTGGGGTGGTGCTAGCCAACTCGTGGCTTTAGCGAAGGAATGAGACTTGGTCAATTCGTGATATTTGATAGCTTGAGGCTTGGAGCCAAGTCATGGAATTGGAATCCGTTGCGTTTTAGTTGAGGTGTGTGTGGTATTGGTGCGCCTTGGTTTGAGGCTAAGTAGGAAAATGAATGACTAGATAGTATTGGACTTTCGTGGAAATCATTGGTTGGACTTGTCTAGGCAACATTCGGGCTTTGTGACGGTAAAATCCTTGAATGAATAACCTTCTATTTGTTACGCGTGGTTATATCGGGCTAGATTCATAGAATGACCTTTGTGTAATGGTCTTGGCGCTTGTTAGTGATTTTCTTCCCGGTTACGGTTTGGTCATCCAAATAGAAAGTTTTGGCTTCTCCGTTGTGATAGTTGGATAAATGCGAAGGTTAGAGGTTCTCTATGGATGTGGGAATGTTCGTGACTAGTGTGGTGTGATTATATAGATCGGGATCGGACTTGATGACTTTGGGTGTGAGCAGTGAAAACATGCTTGGGTTTGCATTGTAGGATTCACCCACTTTGCACATATTCACCATACCGCATCTTCACTTAATAGTCGCATGTTTGCTGGGTCTTTATGACTCAACCTTTTTCCTATAGTTCCTTGCAGGTTCATGCTATTGGATTGCTCGTAGAGGGGTTGGCTTAGGCTTGCTCTAGTTCTTTGTGGTGATAATCATGCTCCATTCAAATCATTGTTTTGGTTTCCCCTTTTCCCCTTGTAGCGTACGGGCATCCCTCTTTCTTAAATAGTCGTTATATTTCATATACAAACAAGTTCTTATGTAAGGTACTGTTGTATCTAAATCTCAAGTAAGTTTCATTTGAAAGAAAAAGGATAGTTAAAGTTTTACTCCCGCCTGTTTGTATAAAGAATTGTAAATAGATATACTTGTACTTCTTTCACTCACAGCCCCTTGTTGTTGGAATGGTTTATGCAAAATGTTTATACATTTCTTAAAATTAATTCAAAAAAAAAATTTGGTTTGAAAATCCAGGGCATGACAGCAGGTCTCTCCAAGAGGACACATCCAGCAAACCCAACAAAGCCTTACAAGCCACTCTGTATCAAACAGTCATCACGACACCAGTCTCAGTGCTTGATCGATTTACATCTAGCAAACAATGGGTCATCTACAACAGTATATGTATCTGAACCATATCAGAATACCTTTGTCTCCGAACAAATGATCCAAAGATGGAAAAAGCTAGACTATAAGCCCTCAATCTCCGAGAAGTAAATACCCCTCTCTCTAAAAAAACTCCTCGACCATAGGAGTCAACTTATGGACCTCAAAGCAGAAGATGCGCAGTACCAGGATCCAGTTTCAGACTAGAATGACTTCTTTAAAAAGAATCATCAAATTCAAAACTCAGTAACACTTTTCTACGGTTACTAATTTTAAAATTTAAAATTTTAGTAACACCTTTCTACGGTTACTAATCTTAAAACTCAAAATTAGTCCCGAAAAGGGCTACTCTGATCTTAGTCCCCAAAGGGCTACTCTGATCTTAGTCCCAAAAGGGCTACTCTGATCTTCTAACATTATAGTCCAGAAAGGGCTACTCAGATCTCTCAGACCCTTCCCGAAAGGGCTACTCTGATCTTCTAACATTATAATCCCGAAAGGGCTACTCTGATCTCTAAGACCCTTCCCGAAAGGGCTACACTGATTTCTCAAAATATAGTTTCGAAAGGACTACTCCGATCTCTCTGAAAATTCTAGTCCCGAAAGGGCTACTCTAATCTTTCAAAATTCCAGACCCTCTAAGGGCTGCTCTGATCTTTTAATATTATAGTCCTGAAAGGGTTACTCCGATCCTTCAAAATATAGTTCCAAAAGGGCTACGCTGATTTTTTAAAATCCTAGTCCCAAAAGGGTTACTCTGATCTTCTAAAATTAGTCTCTAAAGGGCTACTTCGATTTTTTAAAAATTCTAGTCCCAAAAGGGCTACTCTTACCATTCAAAATTCTAGTCCCAAAAGGGCTACTCTGATATTTCAAAAATAATTCAAGTCCCGAAAGGGCTACTCTTATCTTTTACAAATTCTAGTCCTAAAAGGGCTACTCTGATCTTTCAAAATTAGTCCCAAAAGGGCTACTTCGATCTTTTAAAAATTCTAGTCCCAAAAGGACTACTCTGATCTTTCAAAATTTTAGTCCCGAAAGGGATACTCTGATCTTTCAAAAAAATCAAGTCCCGAAAGGGCTACTCTGATCTCTCAAAATTCTAGTCCCGAAAGGGTTACTTTGATCTTTCAAAAAAAAAATTCAAGTCCCGAAAGGGCTACTCTGATCTTTTGAAATTCTAGTCCCAAAAGGGCTACTCTGATCTTTTAAAATTAGTCCCGAAAGGGCTACTCCGATCTTTCCAAAAAAAATCTAGTCCCGAAAGGGCTATTCTGATCTTTAAACAAATTAGTACCCGAAAGGGCTACTTTGATCCTAGTCCCGAAAGGGCTACTCTGATCTTCTAACATTATAGTCCCGAAAGGGTTACTATGATCTCTCAGACCCTTCCCGAAAAGGCTACTTTGATCCTTCAAAATATAGTCCCAATAAGGGCTACTCTGACCTCTCTGAAAAATATAGTCCCGAAAGGGCTACTCTGATTTTCAAAGTTCCATACCCTCTAAGGACTGTTGTGATCTTTAAACAAATTAGTCCCGAGAGGGATACTCGGATGCTCCAAAAACTCAAGTCCCGAGAGGACTACTCTGATTTTCAAAATTCCTAGTCCCTCTAAAGGCTGCTCTAATCCTAAAATTTGCAAATCCTAAAGCAAAATCTCTGTCTTTCAAAAACAATTCCAGACCCTCTAAAGGGTTGCCCTGATCCCTAAATGCACAGCCTCTCATTCTCCAAATTCAAAACCTTCAAAAGGCTGCTCTGATTTTCATACCCATCTTGAAAAATTCAAAAATTTTGGTTCCTCGTCTGTAATCATTAAAAGTTCTACAATATCAAAAATCAAAGTTTTAACAGTAGCCTGCCTAAGCTTGATAGATGGGCTTCAATGGAGTTTGTGAGAGAGAAGAGAGAAAGATTAGAATGAGGGAAATGAGAGAGGGAGGGTATTCTAGATAGATTTTAGGTTTTGGTTCGACTTAGGGTGAAAAGACAACATTGCCTCTCATTTAAAACACAAAAACTTGCACAACAGTACTTCCCCGTCCGGACGGAGGTCCTCCCATCCAGATGGACACCCATCCTCGACCGGACAGACAGTGCAGAGGTTTACGATGGACCAAAACACTACAAACCCTTTCTGTAGTTCGACCCCATCTAGAACAACCAAGGTCCCCATCCGGATGGGCATGCCCAAACTTGAGCAGAAATTGCCGCAACCTCTCAAGCTGCTTCGCGACGTGCTGAGACACACTTCCCCCATGTTACTCACCTTCCCTTGACATCCTAAGGCTATCCCACAGCCTTCCAAAGGAATCAAAATCGTCGGTTCACAAATATTAAACAAAAGACGCATCAGGTTAATTTCAAACGAATGGAAATTCGGATCATTACATGGTCTATCGTCCGGCATCTGGAGTCCATCCATTATTTGTCGTATGACATTCATCCATTGTCTGGCATCCGACGAGTTGGAAATCAGTGTTGGATAAGCAAGTCGACGAGCATCTGGCTTCTATTCATTGTCACACTTCCATTGTGTCCGTTGTCTGGCGTCTGGTTGTATATCGATTGGAGGTGATTGTTGCACAGTATATCGATTGGAGGAGCTATGTATATTGAAATGTTGAGCTGGGTTTATGTTGCAGGTGTTGAATTTGAGTTGGTTTTGTATGTTGTGAATCTAGGTTTTGTTGGTTGCTATGCATCAAATTGTTTGTTGTACATGGTAAATTGGTTGTTGTGCTATATGCAAGGTTAGTTTGCTGTATAGAAATTAGCTTGAGCTGGGTTTCGAATGTAGTACGGTTGCAAATTGCTTGTTGCTGGGTTGCCATTGTTGAATTGAGGTTGATGCTGGTTTGCATCATGAATTTGGTTTCTCAGTTGGGTTCATCGAATAAAATGTTTGTTTTGCTGGGTTATGGCTCTGGATCATTTTTTTGTTTTACTGTATGTTTGATTTTTGAATTGGTTGGGTAGATTGGATTGAATTGGTTGCAAATTCTATTTGAATATCGAATTGTTTTGTATCTTGTTTTGCAATGTAATTCCAGACTTGCATATCGAAATGATTTGTGTTTCCAAAATTCCAATCATCTATATAATAATAAAAGATAAAAATTTGAACAATCCTATATTTTGGGCCCTTCCTTTACTCATTTTGAATTCGGGATATTTTGAGCCATTGATCAATGTACCCCATCCACATAGTCACGTTATCGAGACAAATGCCATTCACGTCATTTCCAAAATCATATACGCCACATCGAGACACATATCACCACCCAAACCATTTTCCCGATACCGACCATACCACACCACTTCCACATAGCCATTCACACACAATACCCCATTTTACATAGTTCCATCGCCATCATCTTGCTCCCTCCCTATTGTCTATCGTCGCCCGCTAGTGCCATCGCTCGTTGCCATCGCTAGGGCCCGTTGTCGTCGCCTGCCCGGTGAGCTCTCTCTCTCTCTCCCTATCTTTGTGTCATCATCTCTCTTTGTATCTCCCTCTCTCTATATCGAATTCACTCATCGATTTTGAAATCGCCCCCATCGACCACTGCCAACACCATCGACCATCGCCACCGCCAACACCATTGACCACCACTACCGCCAACACCATCGACCACCACCAACACCATCCCCCACCGACCACCAATACGTGTTGTTTGAAAAAAATACATATGACGTCTTCCACAATCGTCAAAATACATGAGACATTGATGGCGATGACGGAACATGAAAGAAGTAGTGTTTCGATCTATGAGAGAGCACCACCATCGCATACATTGTCTTTCGATTTGTATACACATAGAGTTGCGGTGGGCCTTAACTGGAAATTGAAAGAGGTAGTGTTCTCCCCGATTTTTCTATATATACATGATTTGTATATAATTTTACACACAAGAAAAATTTCCTCATAGACAATGATTAGGATAGTTAACTTCTAAAAATTTTACACACAATAGAAATTTTATGACAACGTGTGAAATGGTTTATTTGGGTTTTACAACAGCTGAAATGGTTTTTTAGTTTTAGAATAGCTAAAATGGTTTATGAAATCAGAAGTAAAATTGGTTTACGAAAGCAATGATTCATGGGTTTTGTTCACGTGTGTTTAATGTAGACTTCTAATATTATTCTGATTCATGGGTTTTGTTCTCTGCTGATGCAAAATTGGCACACACAATGAACCTCTCACCCTTGAGCTCTGGACTTATGTATGACAATGTGGGTCCTTCTCCCATTTTCTCACCTGGAAGTAGTCTCATAAGATTTTTATACAATGTCGTTCCTTGAAGGCACTTGAAACGTGGCAAGTGCATTGATCATAAGACGTTTTTTAAAAGTGTGTATTATTATAGCAGAAATAACAATCTATATATTCCAACAGTTTGCGCCCATAAAAGACCTACTAATGCAATGCAAGTGTGGAAGTCATATGCAAAGAAATTTGGGCGGCTGTAGTGCACTATCACACTACAGCATGGCGGCCACCCCGGGTCCCATGCAAAGTCCCTTTAGGCACAGGCAAACATTAGCTTTTTGTTTGGCATTTCATTTTGTACGGCTTCTTAATGGATAGCTTGCACGGGTGACGTGCCAAAGGCATGAACCAAGTGCCTTTAGGCATGGGAAATTCACTAGTACTAGTACATGCCCAAATGTTGGAAAAGTTTGGAGAGTTTTCTAATATTTTAATTGATTTTGACATAAATATTTTGTGATCGTTTAAGATGGGTATAAGTGAGTTCGAATGCTCCTAAGTAAAGAGTTTAATTCACAAAAAATGTTTAAAATTTATTGAATAATAAATGATAAATTATCATTCAAAATAAGGACATTTACAATGGTATGAGAGTAATTTAATACTCTTTTGTCCCATATTAAAAAATGTATGAATATGGATTGGGTATATATATGGGTTACTCGTATTTCTTACTCACATTTTTACCAATGCTTCTTTCAGGTCCCATTGTGATGATCCAAATCATTCATAATGTTCAAATCGATATAGTATATGTCCTAAAAAAGTTAACTCAATCACATATCGATAAGTTCTTGATCCAAATAATTTTGCATAACACGAGTTTTTGTCATATTTTTGTGGAACTGTTTGGATCAAGCACTTATCGATATCCGATTGAGCTGATTCTTTACAGGACCATATATTTTATCGATTTGAACATCATTAATGATTTGAATCATCACTGTGGGACCTGAAAGAAGTAATGGTAAAAAATATAAGTAAGAAATACGAGTAAGTTTAGCCTGACCCTATATATATGTATCTATATATCTATATTACAAAACAACTCATTTTTTGGGCCCCACATATAGAACACACATATAACTCACAACATATACAATCTATAATCTGGACCGTCGGATTAAAATCTCAATGGTTGAGATTAAAACAACACCACATGCTATAATTTGTGCAGCTAGAATCCAAAACCCACACCATGCCTTCTTCTCGATCACATCATTTTCTTGATCTTTCCATAGGAACTGCCCTTCTCCTTCTCGATCAGAGATCCTCGAAGACCTCCTCCTCGATCAAAGATCGTTACAACCACAGCTAACACATTCCAGAGCACACGACACAAATGCATACCCATCTCTTTCCCTCTCTCAATACTGGAAACCCAAATAACCCTTCCTCACCGGATAGATCTGCATCCAACAACTGCGATGACGACCACCAGAGCTTATGAGGATCCGGTATTGTAATGGATCATCTGGCCTAGCCCCGTTGCCCATCAATACACATCGTCTCAGCCACATTCGACACAAACCCTAGCTGACGCACAACTCTCTCTCCCTCTCTCAGCCATCGCACACTAACACTCAAGCCTCTCATATCTCTTCCTTCTCACCCATCTGAACCACTTGCCATCTCTCCTGCAACCTCGCCAATCGCCGACAAATCAACCTTAATCTCGCCGTCCATTCTCAATTGCCCCCACCTAAACCTCTGCCAATGACCAGCGGCCAACGACCACCTTCGAGACACACCTGCACTCTCAGGTACCCTCTCATACTATAACGTTCTCTCTATGACTCACAAACTCTCTCGATCTCTCTCTTGCATTCTGATTCTCGAGGATGGCGCATCACATCGATTGTTTTTTTTACTTTTGTTAGGTTTTTGTGAACTCTTATTTTTGTTAGCTCTAAGGTACGATCGAAAACTTCATCATTGAACACGGTGAGTAGTTTTGATTTTTCTGTGTACCAACTGTGTCATCACAGTAACATTTGATACACAATGATTCCAGTGTTTCGTTATTCTGGGTTTTGGTTTTTTTGATACAAAGTGTTAACTATGTCTCAAGGGGTTGTTAAACATTTTATTTGTTTATCGCCTTATTTGTTATACTTATTTGTTATACATTTTTTGGTTTTAAACAAATTTCTGTGTTTTCATCACTGCAGCAATATTGGTTAAACATATTCTGTGGAGGCTCCGTCGACCACCTTAACCTCTCTTACCTTCATTGGATCCCTTCCATCAGCATTGGTAAGTTCAATTTTGAGATTTGGGATTTTGTTTTTGCAATTTACATTGTTAGTTAAAGTACTAAGAATTTTGGTATTTATGGCGCCATACTATATATTCGTTGTAATTTGAAAGAATTAGAAAAAAACTTTTATTTCTTATTGTTTGAAGTGCATCGTTAAATCTTAACTCTAAAATCATTTGTAACTTATTCCTTTCCATTCCCCTAGATTTTTAGGCATGGTTTTAAGTCATTTAAGTGAACACTATAACAAATGAGTTGAAAAAATTGTTCCACTTGAAATCTTCTAACAATGCCTAAATGGGTGCAAAACATTTGTTTGGTAAAAGGTCATAATGGGATTGTCTATATGGAGGACTTTTGAAAATACTATACTAATGCATATGCAGTTAGAGTGGGTCCATATGGAGTACTTTTGAAAATACCATACTATTCTAGGATTCCTCTCTTCTATACTAAAGGTCATTTGTTTAGATTTTTAGGATCTTTTGTTACTTTTTTGTGGAACTTCTATTCTTTTGTTCTATTAAAAGGATTTTTTATTTAGCAAATCACTCTACTGGGGATTTTATACTACATAGATCTATGTATGTTATTGTGCAATTAACTCTGCTAAAATTAGCCCTCTATTCATTCAGATGTAGTGATGAAGCCTGCCAGTAAGGCAACAGTAAACAAAGTTTCAAAGGATGCATTGAAGACAGTCAAGGACAAGTTATCTAAGTTCTGGCCTCCCAGGTTATTCTTTTTAGTGTGAAGCTATTGTCACACAGTCTTATGAGTCAATGGAGTTATATCGATATTTAAACTATAATATCATGTTGATTGATACATCTATTTTCTTTTTCAGAAAGGTTGGGAAGAGTAGCAAAACAAAATCACAAGCCTAGGAGGCCTCCCATCGCCTTTTTTCGTATTCCCATATGAATTGATATTTCTTTTGAAATTTAACTAGATGTTTCGGTGGGGATTTTATACTTAGTTATGAAATATTCTCTGATTTGATTCTATAATGTCCCAGTGAGGAGTTTAGAATATTCTCTACGTTCATTTAATATATAATTTTGGTACAGGCATTTAGAAGCACGACCAAAACAATCTATAAGAAGATTTACGATGGAGTTTTTGACATGTCAAATGAGGTACTCCTCTTGTCTCCTCTTTTTATTTTAACCAACCTATTTCTTAGCATCTGCTTAATATCAAATCCTTTATCATGTTAACAGTAAAATAAATATTCTGGTATCGAATCTTTTAAGAAATTTATACTCATTGTGCGAAATCCTGATTTCTAGGGTTGGATTAAGTTGATCATATCGTACTTAATTGTGTTGCAAATTTTATTTTTTGTATGGGACCATACATAGATTGTTATACTCGGCAGTAATTTTGTTCCTTCCAATTCTGTGTCAATGTAATTTTATACTCAGTAGTAATTTTATACTCGGCAGTAATTTTATTATTTTTATACTCGGTAGTAATATATGTCTTTGTTAGCACATGTACATCCTTTTCTAACTCTTTGTGCACCAATGGATTGTGCGAAATTTGGTTGTGGAGTTATTGTCTTTAATAAAATTACTGAATTTGTGATTGGCTATAGTGCTTGATTGAGTCTTCTGATAATCACTGATGTGAATAAAAGATTTCCGAATCTGTGATTTTTTGGGAGCCTCATGTAAATTTTTCATGTAATTCATTTCTCGAGGATTCCTTCTCTCCACGATTATGTTTTAGTTTGTCTTGAGCTTCTTTTTCTCTTTTCTTTTTTTGGTATAGGTCGGAAGGAAGATTGAGTCAATGGTCAAATAATCATATTTTACTGATCAAGAAGAATACAAAGCATGGCAGAGGAGAAACCTGAAAATTCTTGAGACTGGACTCCTGTTACATCCTCATGTAACACTAGAGATGTCACACTCCGGAAATTTTAATTAATTTCCATCGTTCAATAAATCAAAAATCCTTAATCGCATTTAAATTCATCGATTTGATTCATTCTTCAAATCAAAAATCGTTATTCATGAAATTCGTAGAGAATTAGATTACGAATCCGACGCAACTTGAATCGTCTCAATCGGAGTTCGGACGAAGAAGTTATGACCAAAATACTTTCGGAAAAATCAATCTTTTCATTCAGTGCCAATTTACTCTTGGAGACCGGTACACCAGATTGCGTGTACCGGTCGAGCTTAGTCAGTGGACTTTTCTGGAATGCCCCGACCGGTCGACCATATTTGGTGTACCGGTCGTGAAGGCTATTTTTGCTGTTTTTCTGGTTTTTAATGAGGGGTAGCTTGGAGATTTCACTAAGGGTCATATATATACCCTATGCACGATTTTGCTTCATCTTCCCCCCCATTTTAAAAACCCTAACTCTCTCTCTCTACCTCCATCTCAATTCTCTCTACCTTCTCTCTTCAATCTCTCTCAATCCATGGAGTTCCGGCGAAAACGCGAAGATTTAACGTCGAAGGCAATGCTCTCCTCTCCGCGATGATGTACATAGTTCGGTAAGTTATTCTCCCTTCCTAAACCCTAGGTTTGTATTGGTTCCTCGGCTAAGGTTTTGGTCTCCATTAACGTTGTAGGGTGTCGCAAGAGCTTCCTGTTGGTGAGCTTGGTTCACTCCGGCCATGGTGGTTTTCTGGTGACTTCTCCGGCGAACTTTTCCGGCGACTCTCCGGTGGGTAATTTCTATCTCCTACCTAGTATGCGTGGGTGTGCGTATTTCCATTCTATGTTTCATTGTTTGATTCGCTCATTGATTTCTTACGTGTAGTCACATCGTGTGTCTTCGAATTGTTGGCATCAAGAATAGCCTAGGATGATTGTGTCGGCCTCGAAGTAGTGTAGAGGTGGAGAGAATATCTTGTGTGTTGATGATTACCCTTAGAATTGTATAGGCGCCAAGTGTTCGACGATTTGCCCGAATGGCCCTTAAGGTGGATTTTGGGTGTGTCGACCATGTCAAGTCGTAGTAACGAATACTTGGGATCGTGTCGTACTTACTTGGTTCCTTCGGTCTTGTGAGGGCGTGAGTTATGGTAAATTCGGGATTGTTTCCCCTTCGTGTCAATCGTGGTGAACCTTGCATTTATTCGGGATTGGTTGTGGGAACAATTGGGTGTGTGAGTGATGTGGCTTCCCTTGGGTGCTTGTACGTTGTGGGATGGTATTGGTCTTACCCTTGAGTGGATCGTGAAAATGGGAGAATATGACGAGTTGAACTACAACGTAATGTACCCAACGAATGTAATGAATCTACAATACGAAGGATGGATCCCACGAGGACCACCCTTTTGCGAATCTCAAATCCTCTACTTAAACACACCAATGAAACAAGGAAATGTAATGTGGAGTTTGACTTGGATGGTTTTGTCCGAGTCCTTGTGTTCGTGTTAAGTGGGAGATACGCGTTCCCTTTAAGTCGCGGAATTTCTAGATATCATTGACGGGTGATGATCTAGGAAAAGATCCTTTGGCCATAGGTAGGAGATACGAGTTCCCGAAAGTCTCGGAATATACTGGATACGCTGGCAGGCGGGATCTTGGAAAAAATCTTAACACATGTGAATCTACTCGCCCTTGTTTAGGTTAGGTTGGAGACTCGCTTGTTTAGGAGTCGTCCGAAAATGAATATTGGAATAAATAATCAATTCGTGATGATAATGTTGTTGTACCACTTGGGTGGGCCAAGGTGGGGAAAATGATGTAATGTGTAACTCCAATATTCAATATCAAATACAATCATGTGAATCCAAAACCGTAACAATGAACGTGGGAATGGTGTGGAGTAGAGGGGTGTCGGGTGTTGGATTCCTTGCGAGTGATCGTGGACGTTGGTTGTGTTGTGACCATGGTGTTGGTTGAAAGTAGGTAAGGTTGTGTGACAAGGTTCTTGTGTCCCGTAGTAGAGTTTCTAGTGACAACTATCGTGTTGAGGACTTCTATTGTGGTTTGGGGTGATACTCTACTAGTCAACCTTGGAGATACTCTTAGTTTCACGTCACTTGGGTGTGTGTGTGTGGGGTGTCATACCTTACCTTTGGCTTGTCTTTCCTTTGTGTGGTGTCACTTAGGTTCGCATGCGGTCGTGCATGCTCTGTAGTCGTTAGTTGTTACCTCACTGAGTCGTGGTTTGCTCAGACCCTCCTTTCTCTCTCTTTTCCAGGCTTGTTCTGCAGGGTTTCTCTTGTAGGGAGTGACTTGGAGCTTGTGTTTGCAGCTGGTTCCTTTGGAGCTGCGGCCTTGGCTCTCCTTGTACAGTTGTGCTTCTTTTCAGTTTTCAAGTTGTTATCCTGTTGTAGTTGTACCTTTCTTTTACAGTTTGTAGCGAGTAGCTTAATTGTACTTCTCTCTTGTACTCTTCAGTTTTGTATATTGTATCAAAATTAATGTAATGAGAACTTCAACTGCAAAGCTGCTGTATAGTAACTATTAACTCCCCACTACTGTGGTTATTGTATTTCAAAAAAAAATATTGGAAATGTTTTACTTAAAAACATGGGGTGTTACAAGAGAAATCTAATACCACTCCATAGCGTATTCGGCAAATCATTCATGGGGCCTTAGATAGGCCCATACAAAAAAGAGGAACAATGAGTCGATGCAAATCCTTCAGAATACTCTCTGTCTCTTGCTTCTAGATCGTCTGATGGACCTCATGCAGAGGCATTCCATTGGGTAGATGGGTCCCCATTAAATGTCTGACTCTACAAAATGATTCTAGAAGTTTAATTCGACAACAATGATGAAACTTCCATCATAGAGGAGGTTGATGAGCTTATGGAACTTATAAAGAAAGCTTGGGGAATCCTTGGATTAAATTGGATGCTCCATAACATTTTATTTACATGTGTTCTATTCAACCATTTTGTTGCTACTGACAGTCAACTAGCTGAAGTTACAAAAGATGCCAAGTCAACAAATGATCCAGCATTCACTAAGATATTGAGTTCTACATTGACTTCAATATTAGGTTGGGTAGAAAAAAGACTCCTTGCATTTAACAAAACTTTCGACGAAGAAAATATTGAAACAATGCAGAACATCATCTATCTAGGTGTTTTAGTGGCCAAAATCTTAATTGAAGATATATCTAATGAATATTGAAGTAATAGGAAAAGTAAAGGTGTGGCTCGGAATAGGATTTACGCATATAGCAGGTTGTCGATTCCTATTGCTTTTGCCCAGAAAGTGCTTGCTAACTTCCTTGGCAACTTCTTCTCTCCCTCAAGATAATGTTGAATGCTGAGACATCATGGCTGTATCAAGGCATCAAAGGGATGCCACCCATGTACAAGTAAAAGTAAAAA
>NMUG010000652.1:0-21031 GCA_002855965.1 Monotropa hypopitys | reverse complement strand
CCCTGCAGGTCAGTCTGCAACCTGCGGCGGACTTGTCCCATCCGTGTCAGGCTCAGTCCGGATGGGACTGGACGCTGCTGCTCAGCATAGCTGTCGCCGCGCAGCTGGCACGGGTCCAAAGCGGGCGGGCGGGTTGGGCTGTCGGCTGGGCCGACCCGGGGTGGTCCGGGTTGGGCTACTCGGACAGCCTTTGCTTGGGCTGGTTCCTTTGGGCTTTTGACACTTCTTAAGGATTTTAATGCTCCAACACTAAGGCAAAAAGGCTTAAACATTTAAATATGGACTGAAAATATTTCTAAGAATTAATTAATTAAAGAAATTTTATTATTTTTGGGACGGGGTCTCACAGTTTTTGTGCGTACCTTTGTTTGTTCATTTTCCTTCCTTTTATCTTCATTCTTCTCTTCTTTCTGGTTCTGGGACCACCTTTTATTTTGGAATGTTGAAAGGTGGGGTCTGACTAGATCTTTCGCTTTCTGCTGTTTGAGTGAGCTTCTTTATTGTATTTATTGTAATGCTTAATGCGCCTTTATTGCTTCCAATAACTCAATTTCTGTCGTTACTTCTAATCTCAAACTCTGCCTTTTCACTTTCTGCGCAACATTTTGTCTGGAATGTATTTAATGATTATAATTTCTCATTCCACTCACTAAATAAGATCATGACTTCTCATCCTAATTAATATTTTATGTGAGTCTTTTTCAATTTGACTATCATTCTTTTATTCAAAATATCTTTCCCATCATTTTCGACTAATCTTTCGTACACACTGCACTTCCGCCGCACTCAAATTGCTCTTGTAATATACACTGTAGCATGTCCGTTGTCGTAACACTGTTCATCTCATTTTTGTTCGGAATACTGATCTCTGTTCGGGAGAGGTGTATTTTTGCTCGGGAACCATCATTCCTGTGCGAGAAGGTCTATTCCTTTGCGGGAAGGACCATTCCTGTGCGGGAATAAATTTGCTTCAATAATAAATTCTTCTATGCGGGAAAACTACTTTTGCACCTTTTTACTATTCTGATTTGACTTTTATACTCCTAAATTTATTTTTACCTACCTTACTAAGTGAACGTTTGACTAAACATATTGGACATGGATTTCACACATTATTCTGGAATTGAGTTTCCAATATGGATACCTTGTAGAATTAGAAGAGTCCATGTAACCAAGATTGTCAAAAGGGGTATCGTGGTTTCATTTTATGTATCATACTGGCATGCGTATCGAGTATCGTAAGATATATTTACAAATGTAACTATTAATTAAAAATAGTTATACGTGATATGAAATACACATTTATTGCACATATTAGATTAAAATTTTGGATGCAAAATTTTACTATACATCTTCTAATGAGAAAAGTAGTGTATTGCATCACAGGTCATGTAATAATATTTACTTAAATATAAGATAGGGTTAGAGATAATCGTATCGTTATGCTTATCATAAGATCTATTTAGACATAAGATATGTTTAGAGATACGTATCGATTTTACCTTTAAATTCATCGAATCACAGGATACATGAGATTTTTTTACCACACTGCATGCAACAACAGATATTGCTTTTTTGTTGGATTAATGTTTGATCCAAGTGGATGATCTTGGTAACCTGTCTTTTCAAAATTAGGACCTGAAGCCGGTAGCACAGACGGTCGGACAAAGAAAATCTCTTCATTCTTGTTCCATCCATTTTTGCCCCTTGCTCTCTCTGTCCAGCAGACATTGTTTTTGCAGCCATCGGTTGTAAATATTCACTTCCGCAGATGAGATTACTTTCCTTCTGATTGCTGCCTATCAAAAACTGTAACGATGTATAGATGCAACTGTAGTGGGATTTGAATTTTACTTGGGAAATTGTGTAGATGTATAAAAATTAGATTATATTTCTCTTATGGCCTTGGATTTAACCATGAGTTGCACTGCTTAAGGCAGTTTATGTAGTAAGAGAATGCGCAGTTTATGTACTAAGAGAATGCTGAACGCACAACCAGTTTGGCCTAAATTAATTTTTCTAGAGATAGTGGGTAGTATTGATGTTTAATGATTTTTTTTTGGTTTTCACACAATTTTTGATTAATTATTCCTCTTGTGAGAATAATTGAAAAAAGTATAAAAATATGAATGTAAGTTGAAAAAAGTTCAAATAAGAAATATTATTGAATCATTTTTTGCAATGGTGTTGTTTTGTTTTGGACCATTGATGATGGTTGAATCTGGTTTGTTACTTCGAGTATTTCAAGGTTCTTGCAAGACATTCAATTAGTGGTACACAGTGAATCAAAGTTCTATAGACTTCAGATGCAACATGAATGTGTACCTGTCAAGTGGTGATATTTGGTGTAGGATTCGTTTTGAAAGGTTTTGAAGGGATTTGATCTCTGATCCCTAGTAAATATTAGCTTGGATTGGTGGTCGAGCACCAGTCTTGCCCGTTTGTTCGAGAGGCTGAGTGTATATATTGAGTGGTTTGAGTGCCGACCGAGTCATGATTGTCCTTATCAGATCCCCCCTCCCCAAAAAAAAAAAAAATTGTCGAGCTGAGTGTGGGTTCGAGTGTAGGGAATTCCACTCGTGCGGCATCTTTTTGCTTGCCGCTAATAGTTGGTGTGATTGCCGTTGATGTCGCCTGCGTTCAACAAACTTGGATCCAACTGGTCGGTTCACCTACCTATAGTTAATTCCAAAAGGGTTAGACTTCTTCATTCCTTTCTATATCCTATTCCCCCCCTGAGCTCCCCTTTCATTTCCATCTTCGAAAGAGCCAGAGAAATGTCTACTATTTTCTCCTTTGTTTCTAAATATGCCTTTCAGTCTTTCTTCTTTGTTAGTCCCCACCCTTTCATTTTGGATTCGGATGGTCAAGATTTTTGTAAGGTGGCTTATTTGTAAGTTCGGTCAGCATCTCGGGTGTGTTCATTTTTGTTAAAAAATTGTTGACCCCTTCATTGTTCTTTCCCCATCTGGGGATGGTTGGGAGTTTGGTCCATTTGAGTTTCCATCTTCACCCATCAGAGTGAATAGGTTGTGGGGTAATTCGGTTTAGTCAGCCCTGTTGGCTTCCCTTAACCCGCCGACCCCCCACAAAAAAAAAAACATAGCCTGATGATTCCCTTTTTTAGGCCTCAATTCAACCAACAATTGTACCTGTGGTGGAGATGATGATAAGGAGGCCGAAGAAAAGCCAAGCCACTACTCCCTTTGTCTGAGTGACTGATGTTGAGGCGGTCTTAGAGGTGCCTACTGGTCAAGGTGAAAGCGACACCATGATTGAAAAAAAGGAGATCGTTAAATGGAATGCCCTCTTCGGAAAGTGTTGGTGACATGCAACCAAGAGTGATCAGGCATTGTTAGGACAAGAATCACACAAGAAAGAAAAACAAACAATCAAAAGCAAGATGCAAATTAAGCCGTTCCAAATTAAGCAACCGCTTAAGTGTGGTGGTGTAGTTTTTTACTATGATCAAGGGAGAATTAGGATTGCAATAGTTACAAGAGATTTCCATAAAATAATTTCACATAAAACTTCCAAAATCGCGTCACAGTGCTTTTGGATGCCCACGCGCTTGACTGGACGTGAATATAACAAGCCTTGACTTTTTTTTTATCTCCAGCCCATGCATGATGCATATCCGTCCAAATGCTCAACTCTCCGTCTGAATGCTCCAAAATTAACTCTCGGACAATTTTCTTCCATAGCCATGTTTGGATGCCCGAACATCTCCATCAGGAGGACGCACAAGTCAGTTTCACACTCAACAATCTGCCACTTGAAATTGATACAGGGCATCACTCCAATCATCAAATCATAACAAACCACTACTAGTCTCCTTTTCCTCAAGCTTGGAGACCAACTAAAGCTGCACACAACTTTAGTTTATCAATAGTCATCCCCATTGTCAATATATCTGTTGGATTATCAATACCACAAATCTTCTCAAATATCAACTTTTCACTATTGAGAATAGAACGGAAAAAGTGGCACCTCAATTGTATATGCTTCGTTCTAGAATGAGATGCTAGATTCTTGGCAAGAAAGATGGTGTTCTGAATGTCAATGTGTAGAATACATTTTTCAACTGTCTTTCCCAATTCATCTAGAAAGTTTTGAAACAAAAATAGAGTCAATTTTTAAGTTTTTTTAATTGCTTCCTTGTTATCTAAAGAATGCTTGTTTTCTTTTATTTAACTAGTTCCACATTGGAAAGAGGGAAAGATAATGAGTGGTATATTAATAGTCATTAATGTGAAGGTGTAATTGATTCCATGTGGTAGGCACTATGGTGCTTCGCATCATTACCGGCGAAACCGGTGGAGCTACGCTCCACCCACATCCGGGTCACGGGTCACGAGACCGGGGCTGTGAAGGCATGTTGGCGTGGACAGTGGTGCATTGTGGCTGCTTTAGTGGCGCACTTCGCTCGTCGCGAGGCGCCTTTGAGTGCCTCTTTCTATTTGCTATCGACCACACCGATTCGATCAGGAGCGAATCAAACCAAAGGATGCAATTATTCGGTTGATCACAACCGTTGATTGTGATAAGTCATGACTGAACATGTGTACTGAATAGGTACAAAATCAGGGCCGTGTGATTTAATCCAACGGTTAGTATGAATTAGTACATACCTCTTGGTAAAGGGTGTGTAGTGGTGTATATATGGACATCAATTTACACTAATTAAGGGACAATTCTTATTTTCCTTTCTGTACTCTCAAAGCATTCATATTGTTGTCTGTCACACTGTAGAGACAGACTATAGTAATTCCTTGTTCATTCTTTTCTAAACCAGCAGATATTGGACTGTTTATGTTGTGCAAACGTACAAAGTAAACACTTCACTGTATCTCAGAACATATTTGCAGGAACCTTTTGCACACATCGTTGGTGGGGCAAATATTATTTTAGGACAGCGTTTTCAAACGTGCCTTGAAGTGTTCTGCATATATTCTTCCATAGTTGCATCTATTCTGTCTGTACATAGTTTGAATATTTTTGCTAACATTCTAAAATAGTATTTTCCATGGCGATGTCTCTACAAAAAATGACGCATGATTTCGTGAAACTAGAGAGGTTTGAAGGCGACAACTTCAGGCGCTGGAAAAAGAAGATGCACTTCTTGTTAACCACTTTAAAAGTGATTTATGTACAAACAACACATAGTTCAGAAGAGAAGGAGAATGAGTCCATAAAGCAGACTCGAAAAAGGATCAAGTGGGAGAATGATGACTATATATGTCGGGGACACATTCTCAATTCCTTGTTGGATGCACTGTTCGATGTCTATCAGAATTCAGAAATGACAAAGGAACTTTGGGATGCACTCCATGCGAAGTATCTAATGGACGACGCGACAAGTAAGAAATTTCTTTAGTCAATTCATAAATTACCGTATGGTGGACAATAAGCCCGTTATTGATCAGTTTCATGAAATACAACGCATCCTCAATCAATTTGAAGTTAAGGATATGAATATGGATGAGTCGATTGTTGTATCTTTTATAATTGAAAAATTGTCACAAATATGGAAGGACTACAAAAAGGAACTCAAATACAAAACTGAGGATCTTACTCTTGATCAATTGGCCCAACACCTTCGGGTGGAGGAGGATACTAGACTCCAAGAGGGAAAGAATGATTCTTCCAAGGTTCATATGGTGGAGGAAAATTCATTCAAACAAAGCAAAAGGCACAAGTTTAAAGATGGTGACAATAAGTCTTCCGATAAATGGAAGAAGTCTTAAAAAGAATCCAACAGTTGATGGTTGCTGGCATTGTGGCAAACCTGGACATATGAAGAAAGATTGCTTCTCCTTGAAAAGGAAGAAATCTGGTGGAAAACCAAGAGCATCTGAGGTAAAGAAATCTGATTTCGTTGCTGTAATCTCTAAGGTGAATATCCTTGAGGATGCTAAAGATTGGTGGATTGACTCTGGCGCAACCAACCATGTATGCAATGACAAAAGGTGCTTCACTGACTATGTTCCTAGTGCTAATGACATTGTTCTCTATATGGGAAATTCATCTACTACTGCCGTAAAAGGAAAAAAGGGAATGTGAATTTGGAATTTACTTCTGGCAAGACGCTAATGCTTTCTAATGTACTTTATGTACCAGAAGTTAGGAAGAATCTTGTATCGGCTAGTTTGTTTAATAAGCATGGTTTTAAATTAGTGTTTTTTTGGTCAAACGGAACATAGATTACTTAGCAGTTAAACCCATACAAACCATGGCCCAAAGTTGCAGCCCAACAAAGAGTAGCAAAATAAACTACGAAGTCTAGGTAGAATAATACATATCCTTTCCAAAAACCTGGGTTGTACCCCCACATAACCGAAAGACTCCTAGTCAAGTATTTCATGTATTTTCAGCTGGTCCCTAATCCAGAATTCCCGCACCGAGATCGGCATCTCGTCAAGAAGCATCATGCTCTCATTCCCTTCTGCTCCAACTCTCGCAAGGTGGTCCGCACATTCATTTGCAGCTCTGTCAATGTGTTGGATCGTAGCTCCCACGCGACGCATTAGGATCTTCGTTTCCATTATCACATATCGATTTGGATCGTTCTTGTCCCCCTCAGAAGTCAGTTCTTTAACCGCCTGCATGCTATCTGACTCAATCTCAATATCTTGCATATTCTTCTCGTAGGCCACCGTCACTCCCTTATACACTGCCCATAGCTACGCTGCTAAGCTTGATTCCCAGTCCAGTTTCCCGTAGAATCCCAAGATCCATTCACCACTGCTGTCTCGAAAAAGGCCTCCACACCCTGCTTTCTTCTTTCCCGCATTCCAGCTCCCATCTACATTAAGTTTCAGTCCTGCATTGGGGGGGACCAGTTAGCTACTTCGTTGGAAGATAACACGGGATCCTCCATCGATTTGAAGGCAGCAATTACATCTCGGGCAAGGGCTGCACTAGTGTGCACCACAGAAAAGTGGTTGGTATCCATATTTTTAAAAACTTTGTTGTTTCTGCTAATCCAAAGTTGCCAAAAAATGGTAATAATATTAGTGTGAAAGAAATCTAAACAGCCCTTTCTCAAAATGCAATGCCTTTTTATTTTCTCCAAAAAAACCAACGAAATTTCTGTTTCCCATCGAGGAAGAGGATCCCGTGTTACCAAGAAAAACATCCCAAACCTATGTTGACAGAGGGCAATCAAAGAATAGATGTTGCAAGTCCTCGATACCATTCTGGCATCTGGGACAACTACTATCAATGGTCATTTTCCTGTATGCTCTAAGAGAGTTTGTTGGGATTTTGTTGTGTAGGGAAAGCCAAAGGAGCATTCTGATTTTGTTGGGGATTTTTAACTTCCATAACCATTTCCAGTTATTTACTCTCCCCGCTAGACCCGTGTGATCACTAAAGTTTCTAGGGTGGAACTTTCCATCTCCTGCCAGTCCAAATTGGAATGTCTTCCCCACTGTTTTGATTTAAACTAACTCCTTGAATTTGTTGTATCGTGTTGGAATCGACTAGGGTGGAAATGGAGCTCGTGCTCCATTGCCCATTCGAGATAATGGATGAGACTTTGGTTTCTTGAGAGAAGTCAACCCCTGGGTAGGTAATGGCAAGAGGCCCATCACCAACCCATCAATCTCTCCAAAGGTTCACCCATTCGCCATTGCCAATTTTCCATTTGGTATGTTTTCTTATGTGTTCCATGTGTTTGGTAATGCTTCTCCATACATGGGAGGAGGATTTCTTCCTACCCCAGTTGTACCGAATACCATCCTTAAGGTATTTGTTATTAAGACTGTTAACCCATAGATTGTTAGAGTTAGTATACACAGCCCACGCGAGTTTAGCCACTAAGCTAGCATTCATGGATTTCGTTTTCTTAATACCAAGGCCTCCCTCCTCCTTAGAGTTACAAACAGTGTCCCAATTTATTAAGTGGATTTTACGCTTTTCAGCGGAGTCCCCCCAAAGGAAGTTTCTATTGCATTTGTCTATATTCTCGCAAGTAGAACTAGGAAGGGTCAGAGTTTGCATAGTGTAGATAGGGATCGCAGAGGTTACATGCTTGATCAACGTGGCTCGGCCCGCTAAGTTTAGGGAGTTCTTAGCCCAAGAGTTGAGCCTTTTTTGAACCTTTTCAAACACCTCGTTGAAGGTATTAATAGAAACCCTCTTGTGGAGAAGAGGGATTCCCAGGTACTTCCCTAGGTCGGTAGTTAGACTGATCCCGGCTAAGGAACTAAGCTGTCTAGCCTTCCTCCTAGGAACATTATCCGAATTAAAAAGTTTGGACTTAGCCTTATTAATTTTGAGCCCTGACCTACAACTAAAGTCATCAAGCATATGCATCATGGTTTTGCAGTTAGAAGGAGAAGCATCTCCAAATAGAATGAGATCATCCGCAAAGAATAGGTGAGTGAGGGATCTCCCTAACTTAGCCAAGGGGATGCCCTTCCACTTCTTCTGCGAGGAGTTGTCCAAAATTAGGTTGGAGAGTCTTTCCATGCAGAGCACAAAAATGTAGGGGGAAAGAGGGTCTCCTTGTCTCAGCCCCGAGGAGGGTTTGAACTCCTCCAGGGGTTTCCCATTCCAAAGGATGGCCAGGGAGGACGAGGTAATACATTTCATGATCAGGAGGGTCAAGTGAGGACTAAAGTTGAATTACTGCAGAGTCTCGTGAATGAACTCCCAAGATAAGGTGTCATAGGCTTTTTCAAGGTCAATTTTGAAGACCAAACCCCCTTTTCTCCCTTTTTTTAATCTGAGAGAATGGAGCATTTCCTGGGTGATAATCGAATTATCCGCAGGGCTCCTTTCCCGTATGAAGCTACTTTGGTAAGGGCCCACAATTTTAGACATAAGAGGTTGAAGGCGATTAGTAATGATTTTTGTTAACGTCTTATAGACAACATTACATAGGCTAATTGGTCTAAAGTCTCTCATTTTTTCCGGACAATCCACTTTCGGGATGAGGGCCACATGGGTCTTGTTAATCTGCTCAAGGAAGTTTGACAGGAAAAAACAGTTGATAACTGTATTACTGAAATCGTCTCCTACCGTATCCCAGTGCTTTTGAAAGAAAAGAACGTGAAGCCCATCGGGGCCAGGGGCTTTCAGAGGGGGAAAAGACCTAAGCGTGTCCCAAACCTCCAATTTGTTCACCTTCCTGTCCATCTCAAGGGCCTCCGCATTAGATAAAGGCACAGGAGGCCTTCCATCATCACCCTTCTTAAATTTAGGAAGGTTTCTATTAAAGAGATTAACAAAGTATGAGTGCACCAAAGAAGAGACCTCCTCCGTTTTTTCCACCCAAATGTTACTGGAATCTTTGATCCTAACTATGCGGTTGTTCCTTCTGCGAATGAGGGTGGAGATGTGGAAGCATTTCGTGTTGTTATCTCCAGCTCTCAGCCAGGTTATACAAGATTTTTGGTGCCAGAGCATTTCCTCCTGCCTAAGGATATAATTTAACTCCTCAGTGAGAGATTGCTCAAGGAGCATTAGGCTGTGGGAGGAGTTAGACTCTTGGGCTTTTGTAAGCCCCCAATGTGAGCTCTGAGCCAACGTTTTTTAGCAAAAATGTTGCCAAAAATCTCACGGTTCCAGGTCATGGCTCTAGCCTTAAAATTATCGCAATAGTCTAGGAAATTAGTAACCTTCCAGGTATTTTTAACCAAAGCTGGGAATTTCGCGTTTGAGAGCCAAGCAGCCTCAAAACGGAATAATCTAGTGGAGGGGAAATGCATAGAATTCCTCATAGTTTTAACAAGCAGCGGGGCATGATCAGAATAGAGACGAGGAAGGACGAGAACCATACCTTCCGGATAGACCGTGCGCCAAGAGTTGTTGGCAAGGGCACGATCCAGACGTTTTTTAACCCTGGCCAACCCTTGTCTTCCATTCGTCCAAGTGAACTTGGAACCGGAATAACCCAAATCGGAGAGATTGCATATACTGACCTCGTCATTGAATTTCCTACGCTGATTCGCTCCTCTGTCAATAGCCCCAGAGTGGGTTTCTTCTTTCTCAGCAGTCTCATTGAAGTCACCAGCCACTAGCCAGCTTGTGTTGTCTTTCTCCTTGCAGTCCCTCACATCAGTCCAAAGGGAGCTCCGTTGGTTAGGATTGGGGGAGCCGTACACTGCCGAGAAGACCCAGTCATCAAAGTTGTCTCGCTTCACCAGAACATGTATGACTTGGTTCGTGATTCTGATGGGGTTTAGAGTTATGAAGTGGGGGTCCCAAATGATCCAAATGCCTCCAGCTCTCCCAACCGGGTCAACGAAGATAGAGGCAAGGTATCCCTCTCTTTTAAAAAACAATCCCATCTGATCCATACGAATTTTTGTTTCCATAAGCACAACAAGCTGAGGCTTGTAGTTGGAGACCAGGTCCTTAAAATGTGCTCGAAAACGCTCGTTACCAGCACCACGGCAATTCCAAATCAAAAAGTCAAGACTAGGCATAGTAAAATCTTTATCAAGATCGATCCCGGATAGCAAACCCAACACTTGATTAACCCTAAGTAGACTTTGACGATGCGAGATTACCTCTTTCACAGAGATCCTTGTAAGGGGTACCCCTTCCAGATTTGAGGCGTTCCTTTTTACCTTCAGCTCCGCTGCTTCCGTCCACCACACCGCTTGTGCGAGGTGAACGACTTCTGCTCCGGAGTCGATATCCATGGACTCCTTCGACGTCTCGCCTACAATCCACGCTGAGACTGTTTTGTGAAACATCCTCGATGTGAGTGGTGTTAGGGAGAGATTTCGCCAGGGGGGGTCTAGGGAGATATCCTTCGCAGACTCAGCCGCTTTAGGGTTGAGAGAGTTTTCGATTAGGGGATATTCAGAATTTTCCTGGTTTCCCGTATTGTTCTCAGCCACATGAATAGTGTATATCCCCGTTTGGCTAAAAAAGGGCCTAATGAGGTTTGGGCCAGACAGATTGTTCGTGGCGGACTTGCCCAAGTCTCCCTGGATGATAATCCCTTTCTGGGCTATTCTCCCATTGGGCCGGGCTGAAGAATTTGAATTGACCCCTGGGGCCCCCGTGGTAGAAAGGCGGTTGTGCAATGTGGCCTGGCTCCTCCTTAGGTTAGACGGGCCAAGATTTTTGGGCCGGTTGGCCATAGGACCATTATCATCCTTCTTCTCCGATTTCCTATTGGCAGTGTTACCGTTGTAATTGCGGCAGCGGTTGCGCACAACCATCCATTCGCCATACTCCTCTTTGGGTGGCTCGTTTTCATGGCTCTGGCCATGTATATCCATGACTTTGTCCTGGCCGTTTTCTCCCTTAGCATTTGATGAAGTACCATTGTCCTTCTCCGACACGATAATACTGGTGTTTGAACAGTATTCCTTTCGATGTCCTACCCTGCCACACGCAAAACAAATAATATGTAAGTGCTCGTATTCAATCGAGTAATCAAAATCACCAATTTCAATAGAAGGTTCAAGAGGTTTGTTTAGGTCTAATTCGATGCACATCCGCGCATAGCTGCCGCGGACTGAATCTGCAGTTCTCCCGTCCATCTTTAAGGGTTTTCCAATGACACATACGATCTGGAAGAGGGTATCTTCATCATAGTATTCGGCCCGTAGGCATTTAATTCTCAGCCAGACTGTTGTTCTTATGGCCTTCGCCTTATCTGCCCGGAAGTCCCCTTTCCACCGTTGTACCCTAAGGTAATGGCCGTTGATTATCCACGGACCACTGGTAAAAACTTTATTATAGTTCGCCTTGGATTCAAAGCGGATGATGTAGAAGCCATGATCCACATCCATGGTTGTGAACAGGCCCTCGAGGTTCCAGATGTTTTTCGCTTTTTCGATGAGGTTGGTGAACCCCAGGTTACAACCCAGGAGCTTGATGATTAAGCAGTCACTCCAGTTAGATCTGATTTTCTTCAGGTGTTCCGGCGAGAAAACAATTTTCAGTTTTGATTTACTAGGCCCTGTTCTCTCAAGCTAATCTGCCTGCATTTCATCATCGCTTTGCGATAGGAGGTCAAGACTCCCTTTATGGATCTCCTCGCGAACATCACACATAAGTGCTGCTCTAAACGATCTGGCCTGAGTCGGCGATTTCCTTGAAAGCTTCAGATCCACTGGGCTAGGAAGCTGGCCAGTAGTCTCGTCGATCGCCATTTCGTGGGTTTCGGTAGTTACAAGAACGTTTTCCTGCGATTTGTAACACTCCTCAGCAAGGAGGTCCACCTTCGCCTTCTTGGAAGCGCCACCAGAACCTCCATTATCGATCGGGCCTGAACCTCCAACTCTCTGTTCGATTGCTTGCCCAGTGTCCAGAACGGGAGCAGAAATGGGGGGCGAGAGTGTAGAGAGAGAAGCCATCTATTTTTCTTGGATTAAATTAGTGTTTGAGTCAGACAAAATTGTTGTGTCCAAGGGTGGTGTGGTTGTTAGCAAAGGATATGTTTGTAACAGGATGTTCAAGTTTAATGTTAATAACACAGTTGTTTCTGCTTATATTGTTGACTCTATTTTATTATGGCATACTCGTTTAGGACATATTAGTACAAGAAAAATGGATTGTATGATTAAATAAAATTTAATTCCTAAGTCTGAAAATGACATGATAGATAAATGCAAAATTTGTATGAAATCAAAGATAACAAGAATGTCATTTCCTGCAATTGAAAGAACATCATCTTTACTTGAACTAATTCATAGTAATATTTGTGATTTTCATAGTACTCCAACTAGAGGCCACAAACAATATATGACAACATTTATAGATGATTATTCTAAATATTGCTATGTGTATTTGTTACATTCAAAGGATGAAGTACTTGAAAATTTTAAAGCATATAAAATAGAAGTTGAAAATCAATGTGGAACAAATATAAAATGCCTTAGGTCTGATAGGGGTGGTGAATAACACTTCCTGGATTATTGTGAATCTTTTGGCATAATTCATGAAGTAACTGCACCTTATACTCCACAACAAAATGGAGTGACTGAAAGAAAGAATAGGACTTTATCTGAGATGGTGAATGCAATGCTCAACAATGCTGGATTAAGTAACATTTTGTGGGGTGAAGTCATACTTACCTCTGCTTATATCCTAAACCGAGTACCTCTCAAAAAGTCTAACATTACTCCATATGAGTTATGGTCAAAGAAGAAACCGAACCTGGGTTATTTTTAAGACTTGGGGTTGTAGGGCAATTGTAAGGTTGCTTAGACCTAAAAGGAAGAAATTGGGTCAAAAAGGAATCGAATATGTATTTCTTGGATATGCTCTACATAGTAAAGCATATAGGTTTCTGGTGGTAGAACCAAATGATGTTGTATCAACTAACACCATCATAGAATCTCGAGATGTAATTTTTTATGAAATAGGTTTGATACAATTCCTAGATTGAAGTCAAATAAAGACTTGAAATCTAATAATGATTCAGAATCATTGCCCTATACTTCTACTGAAGATAATGAACCTATTAGGTAACAACAAGTGGATAATGAACCTATGGAACAAGTTGAACTTAGAAGGAGCAAACGAGTTCGGAGAGAGAAAACATTTGCTCCTGACTTTGTAGTTTATCTAGTTAAAGGTACTAGAGATACTACATGTTTCTATAATGTATTTTCACTACTTGTTAAAATAGATCCATTGACTTTTGAGGAAACAAGTAAATCACAAGATGTTACTTTCTGGAAAGAGGCCATCCAAGATGAGATGGATTCTATTATGGGTAATAATACCTGGGTACTTACTGATTTACCAACTTGTTCTAAACCAATTGGTTGTAAGTGGATTTTCAAGAAGAAATTGAAAGTCGATGGAACTATTGACAAGTTCAAGGCAAGGTTAGTTGCAAAAGGTTTTACCCAAAAGGAAGGTATCGATTATTTCGATATATATGCTCCGGTTGCTAGAATCTCAACAACCAATCAGATAAATGTGTGTATAGTAAATTCAATGGAAAATATGGTGTAATTATTTGTTTGTACGTGGACGGTATGCTTATTTTCGGGACAGATCAAAAGAGCATTCAAAGTACAAAAGATTTTCTTTCAGCTAACTTTAGCATGAAGATATGGGTATTGCTGATGTAATATTGGGTATAAGAATTAGAAGATATTATGATCAGTTAATTCTAACCCAGGAACATTACATTGAAAAGATTTTAAAGAAGTTTAATCATTTTGATAGCAAATCAATTTTTACACCATATAATTCTCATATACCTTTGAATTCCAATGATGGGAGAGCTATATCACAACTAGAGTATTCTAGGGTGATTGGTAGTTTGATGTATGCCATGACATGAATAAGACCAGATATTTCTTATGCAGTAGGGACACTTAGTAGGTACACTAATAATCCCGGTCATATGCATTGGAAAGCAAAACACAGAGTATTGAGGTACCTGAAAGGTACTATGGACTATAGAATAGTCTATAGTGGGTATCCTTTTATTTTGGAAGGATACACAGATGCCAGTTGGATTACTGAGCGGAATGATCACTCATCAATGAGTGGTTGGTTGTTTACACTTGGTGGAGGTTTAGTCTCCTGGGGATCCAAGAAGCAAACACCCATTATAGATTCAACCATGGCATCTGAGTTTGTGGCATTAGCTTCTGATAGCAAAGAGGCAGAATGGTTAAGAAATTTATTATTGGAGATTTCAATATGGCCTAAACTTATGCCACCAGTATCTTTGCAATGTGATAGTCAAGCGACATTGTCACGAGCTTATAGTCAAGTGTACAATGGTAAGTCCAGGCATATAGGACATATACATAGCTCTGTTAGACAATTGATTACTAATGGGGTAATAACTGCTTACGTTTCCTTTGTGTATCTCAAAGAGTTTAGCCCGAAGCGTAGGGCAAGGTACGCGTAGCAAAATAACTCGGAAGTCCGAGATCGAATCCTCAGGGAGCCTTCGGTAATTGTAACGACTTGGGTATTTCTTTTTGTATTTTCTATTAGACGGCACTAGGACGCCAACCAATGGTTTGTGATTGTTGTTCATACGGACTACTAACTTGAAATTGAGAAATACAATTACTTAAACGGGAGTGGTCATAGACACAATGGCACAACTTTAGGCAAGTAAGTTCTTCAAGACAAATGATCAAGCATGATACGCTCGTAGGTAAACTATAGAGACGGGTTACGTACATACTCCATAGATACTATACTAGAGAGATTGCAAGACATAGCACAAGAATTGGATGTGACAAAAGACTTGTCCACAACCAAGCAAGGTGATAACATTACAATACTCTAGCCAAATATAGGAGACATGTATGGAACCGCGGTCTATAATCCGGCCTAATATGGAAGAACATTACGAAAGCCTAAAGTCATGGCCATCATGGCCATGACCTTCCCCTACTACTACTCACTCATAGTACAAATTGCCATGGCTAAACTAGATATTTGCATAAACTCAAAGAGTAATGAGAAAGAGAAATAGGTTACCACACTTGTATTGCAAAGAGAAATAAAACTTCAATATATCCCCACTATCCAATAGCACAATTGTTCTTTAGAAATCTGCAGAAAAATAACCTAAGTTCTAAGGGAGAGAGAAGAGAGAGAGAGAGAGTTAGAGAGATAGAGTATGTGATAGAATGATAATTGTTGTGATATGATTTCCACCCATTTTTCTGTATTCTCCCTTCAATTCCCGTGTACAACTCATTCCCCAGAAGTCTTGCCTTGGGAACTTGCAATTCGGTGAAGAAAATCTGACAACTATCCGCATCTGCATCGATGCAGACATAAGTTGCATTGATGCAACTAGTCACTTAAACGATTGATCTTCCCTTCTTGCATTGATGCAAGGTAATGCTGCATCGATGCATCACGAATCCTAAGCTTACTGACTTCTTTTGGACCATTCTACATCGATGTAAAGGATTCCCCATCGATGCAACCACTACGGATTATTCCTGCATCGATGCGATCAGTGCCTGCATCGATGCGCAATGTAACGAGCATTCTGTATTTTCTCTCTGAAGTCCACCTGCATCGATGCGATAAATTCCTGCATCGATGCACACCAGCTTGCAACATATTGTCTCTCTGTAGTTGATAAGTGCATTGATGTGAATGGAACCTGCATCGATGTAGCAACCCTGTAACCTGCCAATTCGTCCACTGTAACCTAATGTGCATCGATGCACCCAGATGCTGCATCGATGCAGACATGCAATCTTCGACAGAAAGGCTGGGCAGAAGCTATCCAAGCAAGCAATCTCCATTCAATCATCATCAACATCATTCAATCTTCGTTCACAGTGTATCCAAAGTAGTGCAAGCAGCATATTCTCATCCAAGCAATCCAATGGCATCAAAAGCATGTATTTTCAATGATTCAATCTGAAACGTCACAAAAACTACCAACGCACACATCACGATAGAAATAGACCATGTAAAAAATAAAAGCACGTAAGGAAGAAGCATAATTAGCCTAGATAAATGCAATTTCATAGGCTAATCACAACCCCAAACTTAAACATTGGTCGTCCCGAGCAATTCGAATAAATCAATGTAGAGATAACATCGAAACAATGATTAGTAGATACCACAAAGACAAGATCATTAAGCACAAATCGTGATGTCGCCATACAAATCAATAGGTCCTCGCATTAATCAGTGAACACGTGTCTCGACTCCAATCTCCCGTGGGCATAGAAAATTATCACTCGAGTCACACAAGAAACATAACACATCAATATAGCAAAGTGTAGCAAGATCATCCAAGAGAGTGAGTCACAACATTAGAGGCCAAAAGAATAGAACACAACGATAGTACATTTCATTCAACACAACAAAACACATAACATGTAATTCTGCAATCATCAAAGGACTTTCGGCTTCTAATGTGGGCTTCCCAAAAGAGAGATAACACCAAAACAAGGTAGCGGTAAATTTGGTTGGTCATACTACCCCACCGCTACCGACAAAAAGATGTGGACACACGACACACAAACAAACAACAACACATAAAAATAACAACTAACAAATGAGACAAACAACCACACAACACTTCCTTCACGCCTTCTACTCGGTAGATCCCTCATCAATGTCACCCAAAAACTTTTCTTCAACTTTCTCAACTTCTTCATCACTTACTTCCATAGTAGGAGCAACATATTTTTCTCCGGAAGTACCCTCCTCGTGACCCGTATGCCATGCAAGCTCATGTTGGAGCCTTGCAATCATTCTCTTATCACGTCGGTTTTCTTTCTTTACCTCTTTCACTTCTTTCAATATCCTCACATTTTGAAAAAAGAGCTGCTTACACCATTTTTTCACTTGCACCAAAACAGAAGATGAATCCTGAATAGTAGATGAACTAGCCGGTTGCACGGCCGGCTGGGGTGGAGGAACAACAACAGGTGGAGGGCGTGAAGCACGAGACAATTTGATAGAACAAGTGAGAGATGCGGCGGTTAGTAGTCCCGGCATTCCCAAGACATAATCTTTATCGGCAACACGAACACCCGCACGACGGCACAATGTCGTAATGAGACAAGGAAAAGGTAACCTCAATTTCACCGTTACATCACCAATAGCGTCAATCAGTTGATAGAAAATCCAAGAGGCCCAATCGCATACATACATGTTATCCATAAAAACAAACAACACTTCCATTGACTTGTCCGTAGGTCAATGTTCTGACCCACGAGGAAATAGGTTATAATGAAGCACTTTGGACACCAAACGGTAGTCGTCCTTGAAAAGCCCAGGATGGTTCTCACCTTGGTATTGCGCCGGGTCCGCATATACCGCAAGTCGAATGGTCACTTGGCTCAACACACTACCATCCGAAAAAGGGTAATTAATCATTTCTTTCGCCGGTCGGATGTAAAGTATGTGTGCGGGAATAGTATCGGGAGTTATGGTAATTTTTCTTCCACCCACATGGGACACAATCCAATCCTTACTGGCATCATCAAAATCAACATACGGCTCCATATTTTTATAGAATTCATACACAAGAGAGGGTTTGTATCCAAGCAATGTAGTAAACCAATACCTCATTCCCCGAGCGGCAATTTGGGAGATGCCATGTGCGTTATCCCCCAAGCTCTCAATATCAACTTGTCTTTCGCATTTGAAACCCTTTTTCATCAGAGTATCCACCCACTTCTTCTTTTGAGCTTCACTCTTAGACTCAGGTCTTGCTCGCTTGGGCGGAGGAGGTGGAGGTTGCGCCACCTCGGGTTCGGAGTGTTCAGATTCTGACTCTTCCAAGTATTCCTCACTTGAGGCGGGAGGAGTCTCATGTCCAGCTCTTTTGGTTCTTGGCATGGTTGGTAGAGAGAGATAGAATCAGAAATTTAGGTTAGTGGAGGAGAAAGAGAGAAGTGGGTTTGTGTATGGAGAGGAGAGGGTTTTTATAGGAGAGAAGATTAGGGTAGAGAGGACGTATGTGAAAGAGATTTTTCTGGTGGGAAATGGACTTTGGAGTTCCAAGGTGGAGTGGGGAAATGTTTCTGGCAAAGAAGATTAGGGTTTAAAACATTTGAATCAGTCCAACTTTCCGATTTTCGCACCAGTTGTATCCTGCATCGATGCAGAGTCAAGTTGCATCGATGCAACATTTAACATCGATGTGAATCAGTGTGCATCGATGCACAAAATCCCTGTAGCCCTCTGTTTTTTTTTTCATTTTTTTCTGCATCGATGCAGATGTCCGCGCATCGATGCGCAATCCCGAATTTTTTTCACTGTAGCAAAAAAAAATTCTTGTATCAATGCAAGATTTTACGCATCGATGCCCTTCGTAAAATTTCGATTTCCAGAGCCCACTACTTTTTCCCAAAACTTCCTTGCATCGATGCAAGATTTTACGCATCGATGCCCTTCACAATTTCTTCAACTTCAGAGTACATTGCCCAAATTTTCATCCACACTGCATCGATGCAGCCCATTTTCGCATCGATGCGAACCTTCGTTCAAAACTCACTGACTTCTCTGTTGTTCCAAAATGTTGATGGTGCATCGATGCACCCCAAACTTGCATCGATGCATCCCCTGTGCAGAGTAAGCAATTGCAAGTAGAAGGTCTTCAAGGCACAACCAAATCAAATAGATGTCCACACCATAGAACTAAGTCACCGACCATAACAATAAACTTCCAAACACCGGTCTCCTAAGCTCAATTGGTACAATGGATATGGTAAAGTGGAGGGACACAAAGGCGAATATGGTGGTATAATCATGGAAATGAACGCCTTGAGTCATTTTACAGAACATACATGTCACATGCAAAGTAGCAAAGAGATGAAATAGCATGAATAGAAATGATTTGTAAAAAGAAGATGGTGTGTTAACAAAGCATGAGTCTCCACAAACTTTTCATCAATCAATGAGATTTACTATCAAAATATACACCACATCACAATCGACACTCAATAGATCTCAACAATGTCTCATATCCTTCACAAATGTACGAATCATGGTTCCACATAAAGATAATGAAAAGCTCGAAACGATCAACATGAAAGTACGGCCACCCCCACCCCCAACTTAAACTAAGCACGTCCCCGTGAAAGTAAAGTTTGAGTTGAGAAAGGCTTACTTGAATGGTGAGCGGTAGAAGCAAAGCACATGAGCAAAGTCCAATGGTAACATGGCAATGGTGATGGACATAAAAACTGGAAAAAGAGGCTACAAACACATACTAGAACAACAATTAAGTGGGATAGGATATGAATATAAAAGAAGACATGGTTTTTAATAATTTCCCTTTCGGGGTAGGAAGCTACTCAATAGGAAGTATGCTCGGTTTGTGCGAGACATACCCCAATTAACTTTCGCAACCATCCCTACTAGGCTAGATCCGTTCGAGCACGGACGAACACTAGAAGTATTTCATCATCCATAGATTTAACGTCTCCTAGACGCAAAGTCATCGTCTATGATTCATCCGGTGGTACGTCAACGTAGTTTGGTTCCAATAAGTCTTCTTCCACTTCGTCTAACGGAAAGTTTTCAAGAAAAGGTTTGAGGTGCTGCCCATTGACCTTGAAGATTTCATTGTTCACGGGATTTCTAACTTCTATTGCGCCATGAGGATATAACCGGTGGACAAAATATGGTCCCACCCATCTAGAGCGCAACTTGCCCGGAAATAAGTGCAACCGGGAGTTATATAACAAGACTTTTTGGCCCACAAAAAAAAAATTTTTTGAATGTTCCGGTCATGGAAATCTTTGACCCTTGTTTTATAAATCACAGAATTTTGGTACGCATCTTTTCTTATTTCTTCGAGTTCATTCAATTGAAGCTTTCGGTGCACTCCGGCTTCGGGAAGTCTAAAATTCATGGCCTTGATGGCCCAATATGTTCGGTGCTCCCATTCCACCGTGAGGTGACACGCCTTCCCATAAACCAACCGGTAGGGCGATGCGCCCAAAATGGTCTTATACGCCGTGCGGTATGCCCATAGAGCATCCGGTAAGCGCAAAGACCAATCCTTTCGGTCCGGATTTACGGTTTTCTCCAAAATGTGTTGGATTTCACGGTTAGCCAACTCGGCTTGACCGTTCGTCTGTGGTTGGTAGGCCGTGGAAACTTTATGAGTAACCGAATATTTTTTCATCAAAGAGGCCACTACTCGGTTACAAAAATGCGTCCCTTGGTCGCTTATAGTGGCTCTAGGCATGTCAAATCGGGACAAAACATTTTCCTTCAAGAAATCAATGACCACCCGGTGGTCGTTAGTGCGAGTAGCGGCCGCCTTCACCCACTTGGAGATATAATCCACGGCCAAAATGATATAGGAATAACCACGAGAGATGGGGAAAGGACTCATAAAGTCGATCAGCCAATAATCGAAGATTTCAATGATAAAGATAGGAGTGAGTGGCATCATATTGCGTCGTGTAACCCCATAAAGTTGTTGGCACCGGGTACACGCACGGCAGTGAGAGAATGCATCTTTAAAGATCGTGGGCCTGTAGAACCCGCATTGTAAAACTTTGGCAGCCGTTTTCTTGGCAGAGAAATGCCCCCCACAAGCCTCGGAATGGCAGAAAATGAGTATATCGAGTTGGTCCACATC
>NMUG010000651.1:0-21034 GCA_002855965.1 Monotropa hypopitys | reverse complement strand
CAGCCAAGATCTGACCTTTGATGGCAGTACGGGGTACGTATTCAATATCATATTCTCCCAATTCAACGGACCATCCAGCTACCCTTCCAGACAGGTCTGCCTTTCGCAGAACGGACCCTATTGGATGAGTGGTTGGAACCTTGATTGGGTGTGCAAGAAAATATTGCTGTAATTTCCTCGATGTCATAACCAACGCCAAAATAAGCTTTTCCAGAGGTAGGTACCTGGTTTCTGCATCCAGCATGGTTTTACTTACGTGATAGACTGGGACTTGCCGCCTATCTGCTTCCTTGATTAACACCGCACTCACAGCGTGCTCAGAAACTACAAGATAAATGATTAGCACCTCACCAGGCTCTGGTGTAGCTATCAATGGTGGTGCCGCCAAGTACTTCTTTAGATCTTGGAAGACTGCTTCACATTCTGCCCCCCATTCATACTTTGAACTCTTTTTTAACAACTGGAAGAACGACCTGCACTTATCCGAGCTGCGGCTTATGAATCGGTTCAGTGCGGCAACCATTCCTGTTAAACGCTGAACTTCCTTCATTGTTGTTGGGCTTTGGAGAGCCTGCAAATCAATAATCTGGTCTGGATTGGCTTCTATAACTCTTCTTATTACCAGATGTCCCAAAAACTTGCCCGAGCTAACTCCAAAAGCACACTTTGAAGCATTAAGCTTGAGCTTGAATTGCCTCGAAATCTGAAAAGTTTTACATAGATCAACTAGGTGGGAATCCGATTCTTTAGATTTTACCACCATGTCGTCTATATAAACTTCCATGGTTTTGCCAATAAGATCACGAAACATGAGAGTTGCAAGTCTCTGATACGTGACTCTAGCATTTTTCAATCCAAAAGGTATCACTCTATAACAATAAAATCCCAATGGTGTTATAAATGAAGTTTTCTCCTCGTCAGGCTCATACATTGCAATTTGATGGTAGCCCCTATAGGCATCCAAAAAACTCATACGTTTGTATCCTGTCGCGGAGTCAACTAACTGATCAATTTTTGGCATAGGAAAACTATCCTTGGGACATGCCTTATTAAGGCTGGTAAAATCTACACACCACGCCACGTTCCATTTTTCTTCTTTACAACGACAGTATTTGAAAGCCACTCCGGGTAATACACCTCTCGAATTGCATTGGCCTTCATCAACCTGTCCACTTCTTCAAGTACTGCCTCTGCGTGGTGCGCGGCTGATCTGTGCCTGCTCTGCATGACTGGGGGGTGGTATGGATCCACATTGAGATGATGGCATATTACGCTTGGCTCTATCCCTGCATCTCTGCCGGAGTCTAGGCGAATACGTCAATGTTCTCCTGTAATGTCCTCTCCAACTCTAAGGCATCCATTCAGGGAGTTCCTCCCCAAGCAGGAAGTACCTATCCTCGTCGGATTCATGTACAGGTACCTTTCTCAGGTTTTCCACCACACGTGAATTTGGGTCCACACCAACATCTTCGAGAACCGTCTGATCAGGAACTTCAATTGTCTTCACCTGCTCTGCAGTAGGGGTATGCTTGATCGACGCCAAAAACAATTTTTTGAAGATTTTTGGTTACACCTTATGCTTTCCACTCCCTTTGGTCCATGAAACTTGAGGACCTGATGATAAGTGGATGGTATGGACCCCATTCGGTGAAGCCACGTACGGCCAATGATGGCGTTGTACGCGGATGGGAGGTCCACCACCAGAAACTCCACCTCTTTTGTAACTCTCCCTGCCCGGACAGGAAGTACAATGGATCCAAGCGGCCAAACTGGGACAGCCGTGAATCCCACCAATGGAATTTTTGCTTCTTTCAAATCCCCCTGAGTCAGACCCATCTTTCTGAATGCTTGGAAATAGAGGATTTCAGTAGAGCTCCCCTGATCCACTAGTATCCGCTCTGTATCAAACTTGTTTATGTTAAGCGTTATCACCAGAGCATCACTGTGCGGATAGGTTACTCCCTCTGAATCCACCTCTGAAAAAGAAATCTAAGCCGCCCCAGGATCCAGTTCTCTCCGTCGTTTCTGGCCCAGCTTGAGCACATGTTGCTCTGACGCTTCCCCTCGCTTTTGGGCCCTAGCTTGATCTCTCCTCTGGTAGTCTTCTCCACCATGAATCATATGTATAACGCCGGCAGGAGTCAGATCCTCATCTGAACAGTCATCACGCCTTTCCGCCTGCCTGGGCCTGTCTCCCCAGGCAGGGGTCCGGTCGATATACTATTTCAAATGACCTGTCTCCACCAGCTCTTCCAAAAACTCTTTGAAGTCCATGTAGTGCTCGGTCATATGGCCGTACTGCCTGTGGAAGCTGCATCTTAGACCTGTAGCCTCCATGTCCTCCCGGTTTCCTCTTAACTTTGCTGGCCACCTCCAAAATACTTCATTCTGTAGGGGATAAACCAGACGGAAAATGGGGGTGTTGAATGTGGTCCTAATTGCCTTGCACGATTCTGGACCTGGCCTGGGCATCTTCAAGACTGGCAGCCCGGCAAAATTTGTCTGCTGCGCGGCAGGTTGGGTCTGCTGCGCGGCTGGAGCTGACTCTCTCTGCGCGGGGGAATCCCCCTGCTCAGCTGTCTTTTTCTTTTTCTTTTTCTTCTTCTTTTCTTCAGAATCCACCACATTAGTCCGGTAGCTCTTGTTCGCCGTGCGACTAACCTCTCTGTATTCTTCTTCTTCTTCTAACTTTGCGTGCTGTTCCACTCTCTCCATTAACTCTGGGAAATTCTCCGTCGGGTTCAAGGTAAGGGATTCCCTCAGCTTTTCGCCAAAGGAGAGGCCTAACCTGAACATAGAAACAGCTTGCTTCTCCGTGCAATCTTAGACCTCGTTGTACAGCTCTACGTACCGGCCGACATACTCCCTAAGACTCTCGTTTGACCGCTTTCTCAGCAACGTCAGAGAATCAAAATGTTTGGGGGCAGCACGGCTAGTCATAAAGCGTGCCACGAAGATCTCAGCTAATTGCTCCCATGAAGAAATGGACTGAGGTGGAAGCTTGTGATACCAGGTCAATCCTGTCCGTCCCAAGCTGGAGGCGAACATTCTGCAATATAAAAGATCGTCACCCTCATAGAGGATGAGAGCCTGCTGGTAGTCCTTCAAATGCGCAATGGGTCCACCTTCCCATCATACTTGGGGAAGTTTGGGAGGGTGAATCCCCTTGGAATCTTGTACTGCGTAATCTCTCTTGAAAGAGGTGAGGAAGTGATCTGCTGCACAGCACGTTTTGCAGTATCCTGAGCCGTTCCCCGATTCCTAATATGCTCGTCAATATACTTCCTCAAGTCAACTATGTCCTCTGGGGGTGCTGGTCTGCCCCCAGACTGGTCCCTTTGAATCCGGTTAACCTGCTGCCCTGGATCCCGGCGTCTCATTATTTGTTCTCTGAGATCCGTAACAGAGGCAACCGACCTTGCTGGAGTAGCTGGAGTAGCCTCGTTCACATGACTTCTAGTCTGGCTCTGGCGTTCACTGGGTAGTTGGGAACCCCTAACCATACGCCTCCATCTCTGAGGTGGTGGTGGATTCCTTCCTGCCCTGTTCACTGCTTGAACCCGTCTAGGGACATTGGTTTCTATTCCCTGGTCACCAACGACCCTTGGGTGAGTGTTGGCTGTCCGTCTTCCTTGATTTCCTGTCACTTCCACTACTGATGGCGTTTGGTTTGCCACCACTTGATTTTGCTTTTGAATCAGACGATTCATTTCCTCCTCCAAACGCCTAATGGTCTGGGCCTGAGCTTTCACAATATCCATCAGATCTTCATCATGAACTGTCCTGGATCTCGACTGAGAACCCAGGGATCGGGTCCTGCTATCTTCCTCATCAGAATAGGAATCGTCACCCTCCATGGCGACATACTCTTCTTCTTCAGCCAGACGCCTGGCATCAGGGACTTCAACTTTCTTTCCCTTGCCAGCACGTTGGCTTGGTCCGCCTTTACTGACTCTCTGGAAACGAGAGTGACTCATGGGCTTTCTTGGTGCTGTAGGAACCAGAGGAGTATTTGTGACACCTCTGTCAGCCCCAGTACCCCTTTGCTGCTCTTCAACTTCATTACTTCGACCTACCGTCATCTTTTCTTCAACTGGTACTGATTACTTTTTCAAATTTCTTTTCCCACAGACGGCGCCAATTGTGCGGGGATAATTCTTACCCCTGCAAGATTACTATCTTGACTTTGACTTTGTCTGATCTGCTGCTTTGATTATAAACCTTTTGCAATTGTTCTTGTCTCTCTGGATTGTTCTGCAACCACAAAGGTTAGATGACCCCTAGTCAAATGGCTTGAAGGCCCTCCGATGATCAAGTTAGTCCCGGTAAGAGGAAAACTTAATCCTAATCGAAAGAAATGAAGACTGAATACTGAGAAGTAATTTAGGCAGAGTTTCGATACCAGAATCTCCAGTCCTTGTAAATGAAGCATTCACCTCCTTTTATACTCGTTGGTCTATATCATCAATGCACCGTTTCCTCTTCACAACTTCTCATTTAAGAAGAGGGGATGAATAAAGACCACTGCCCTTTCACCTTCTGTCCAATTAATCCTCAGAACTCTGCCGTTCAGACTTCTATTCATACTCATATATTCACATCCACGACCTCATATCAGTTGGTGTGTGTAATGATTAATATCTTACTCATTAATCATTACCTGTACACACTGCCCATGCTATGTCGAGCTGATCATCATCCCGCACTGCGAATGCTGCCGCACTGGGCCAAGCCTTATCCACAGCCGAGGTACCACACTTGCTCATGGTTCATCATACGCCGAGATGCCATTCACAATACCTAAACCTCCATGCCGCATTTTTAGGATGTCACACCCATTGAGTCTGACCTGATCCAAGGAACTGCATGGCTATAGGGCTCAGAATAGGCCTTATCTCATACATATTAGCTCATGTCTGATTCCAGGAACGCATATTGGCTCATCCCTTCAGGATCCACCTCCGTATGTTCCTTAATAGAGTTAATGTGTCACTAGGATGCTCAACCGTTGCCGCTCAAACTTTATCCTAGCACCCAGATTCTCTATGGACCTATAGCTGGTCAAATTTTAAGGAATCCAATATGCATACCGTGCTGCCATACATGCCGCGCTACCATGCGCTGCCACACCACCGCGTTGCCATACACCCGCGTTGCTCTGCTGCCGCGCTGCTATACACTCACCGCTGTGCCATACATGTGACAGTAATTTAATTAAAGAACATAATCTCACTCAATTGGCTTGATTGCGCCACAGGAAATCCGAATCCACGTGCCACGTGGCTAATCCAGATTTACCCTACCACACTAATTTTTTCAATCTAAAGATTGTATGTAAGTTTGTGTGAAGACTTTTTAGATTTGTCTTGTCGTTGGAATGTCCATGTCGAAAGTTATTCATCACAATAAGAAACATGATGCACTTATGTTTTTGTTCTTCTATCACGGTTGTAGGTATCGACGTGCCTCTATCTTAGATGTGCGTAGGGTACTTGTTAAATTTATCTTACTCAATGGTTAATTTAATTGGGTAGTACTTCTTTCTTTTCTTTCTTCAGAGTATCAATTGTCAACCTACAGGAAGATTCTTTCAAAGCTATGAGTGGAGATTCGAAGATATCCATTTCAAATGGCTGTGGAAATCCTTTGATATCTGAAGGGCAGCAGGAAAAGGTGTAAAACATATTATATGCTTCTATATTCTGCTGTACTTCCACGATGCAGATGTTACTATCAAAGGGAAAAGAAAACTTATTCAGCTCGAAATTCTTCAATTTCTGCAGATTAATGAGGTCAGAAGAGTGCTCAGACCATTGCCTGAGAAGTTGTCAATCTATTGTTCTGATGAATCTATCTCTAGATATTTGAGGGCACGGAACTGGAATGTCAAGAAGGCAACCAAAATGCTAAAAGAGACGTTGAGGTGGAGATTGGAATACAAGCCAGATGAGATTAGATGGGTAATTATTAACTCCATTTTTTGTTTTAGTTATCTTTAAGGCAGATTCCACGAATCCTTTTTGCTGCGTTTGGCTCCTGCTACAATCGGCATGCGTGTTATTTCTGTGTAAGTATTCTGCCCATGGTTCTAGGGCGATCTCCTCATACTAGTATAGATATCTTATCGTAGTCTTTGAGCTGGTTCAGCTGGGAATAGTTAGGTCTCAAATTACTCAATGTGGCGTAGACCTGTGTTACCTAGAATGTGGATCGTACCACTACGAGGTTTGAAATTGGATCTGGATAGGCCACATGATATGAATTGCGGTGTGATAAGAGTAGTCTCCTTTTATAGATCACAAAATCAGAATGTACTTCCAAAACGATAGTTTAATATTATTAGTCAATTACTCATGCAAAACACATTTATATGAGCATATTGCCAATTTTTGAACATATTTTCTTTTCAAAACTCCACTCTCCATAGAATTTTAGTCTGGTACAATTGATTGGTTTAAAAAATGTTTGGGAATTGTTTTGGATTGCTAGATTCACCTTTTCAAAACAAAGACGTACCGTGTTCTTGTTTCTAATCTAAACATGTCTTCCAAACCATATTTTTCTTGATTGTTAGATTTATAGTATTGTGGACTTATGGGTAATTTATGATCTGGGCCTATCGTATATGGGCTTAGTATGTAATTTAGGGTTTTATGTTTCTAATATAAATAGAAGAAGGTGAGACCTAGGACAACCAAGATCTCTCATTTTTTATCTCTTTCTCCCCTCTTTCTGTCTCTTCTGAACTTTCACTTGTGTATTAGCGTTCTCTAGTAGCACGGGCCTGGACAATCTTGTACAACATGCTAACTCAATTGTGGTTAGAGCAAATAAAAGAAAGTCCATCAGTCAATCCAATGAATCTAGGTGCTTGGAGTGGGGGCATGATGCCACGACATAACATCCATTGAGTTTATCAATTTTTGGAGGTATAGTGGAGCTGCTATTTATAGCGGTAAAACTTTCTGAAAACAACCACTTTATGTATATATTTACTAAGGTTAGGTCTGTCTCCAGTCCTTCTCTACCCATACCCCCATCGAATGGGGATTGCATGGGTAGTGTTATTGTTGTTGTTGCATTGATATGTATCAAGATTATTTTTCCATCTTTAAATTACTTTTGTTTTATGTAGGATGAGGTTGCTTCTGAGGCAGAAACAGGAAAAGTTTACAGGTCAAATTATGTGGACAAGAATGGGAGAACAGTTCTTGTCATGAGGCCTCATTGCCAGGTTTTATCAAATGTTTGCTCCTGTCTGTCTGTACATATGTTCTATTGCAACGAGCTTATTAGTAGGCTTGAGGAAAGAAAATGTCCTTTGATCCTCAGCAGCTGTTTGGACACATGACATTCGGGCCTATTTGATGGTTGGATACGATATGGGATGGGCTATAAATCCATGACAATCACTTTTCTCTAAATTTGAATACAACAAATATCACTTGCAAAATTAGTCCCACATAATATTGGAGATCCAATTCCTTCGTCTGGTGGGATTACTCATCTTATGGCCATTGACTTCCAACAATAGATTATACGACATCAATCAGACTGCCTCTTGGGATTAAACCATTGTCTATTTTGCATTTGTTTCTGACAGTGGTGCTATAATATAACACATGCTTATGTTTGGCGTCTTTGGCCCATTAAGGATCTATTTCTGTTCCCAATATTTAAGTTCTGAAGTTACTGTGATTTTAAGTTTCCAAAGTTTTCATTTGACTGCAGAACTCAAAGTCAACAAAAGCACAAATTAGGTACTTGGTGTATTGCGTGGAGAATGCTATTATGAATCTGTCACAAAACCAGGAAGAGATGGTCTGGCTGATTGATTTCAATGGTTCCAGTTTGTCAAATTTCTCAGTCAAGTTGACACGGGAAACAGCCCATGTTTTGCAAGGATATTATCCCGAGAGGCTGGGTGTTGGGATATTATATAACCCACCCAAGTTCTTTGAACCATTCTGGACGGTACGCCCCTTTTGGCTCTTTTCCATTTTTATTCTTGGTATTGTTCTGTATGATCTTTTACTATATAGAATAATGTGTGTTCAATAATAACAAGAGCATGAATGGACATTTTCCAAAACAATGAATGAAGCTTGTGCGGATTACCTCCTGATTTTTCAGGGTAATGTGGTGCGAGGCTCGCGTTTGTTGTGCGGAAGCGCCAAAAATCAAACACAGACCGATGCAATTTAATGTAATAATAAATCGAACGAATCACAAAAAGAGAAAAGAAAAAAAAACGAATACAAGAACACAGAGATTTAATGTGATTCAGTTTACAGTGTAACGACCCACTTTCGGCCTGCACAATATTGTCCGCTTTGGCCACCAAATCCCAGTGGACTTCCCAGGGGGTCACCCATGCTTGGACTACTTCAGGACGAGCACGTTTAACTGAGAAGTTCCAATGGGCTTTGACACTCACACGACTTTAAAAAGACTTGTGCAGGGTAGGTTCACGATCTATTATTTATAGCATACACAACTTACATCCACCAAGCGATGTGAGAACCACAATCACCCACCACAACCTCCTCCACCTAGGACATTCTATCCTTTATGGGTGCTCAAGATTCATCCTGAGTGTCACAATCTCTCCCACTTAGGAACACGTGTCCTCGTGTGTGGGATCAAGACCTCCATGGTCCCACATTTTTGGTTGGTGCAGGCTCTGATACCATATGTAACGACCCGCCCTGGCATGCACATATGTAACGACCCGGCCCCGCCCTGCACAATATTGTTTGCTTTAGCGGCCAAATCCCAGTGGGATTCCAAGGAGGTCACCAATCCTTGGACTACTCTAGGATGCGCATGCTTAACTGGGAAGTTCCAATGGGCTTTGACGCCTGCACGACTTTAAAAGGCCTTGTGCAAGGTAGCTTCATGATCTATTATTTATAGCATACACAACTTACATCCACCAAACGATATGAGAGCCATAACCACCCACCACAACCTCCCCTACCTAGGACATTCTGTCCTTCATGTGGGCTCAAGATTCATCATGGGTATCACATACAATGTGTAAATCTACGTCCACGGACAGGCAAACAGTAGAGGATTTCACTAGAACTAGAAAAACAGATGCCCGAAGGGCTATAGAAGTGACTTCAGTTTTCCTCTCAATACTCTCTCTCATATATACACATAGAAATCAATTACATCTGAATTATACACCAAAAAACGTCTAAAGGACTTCCAAAACCGGCTTAAAGAGTTTCCTAATCGGAGAAGAAAACTGTGCTGAAACCGCCAAACTCGCTCGAGCGAGATAGAAGTCGCTCGAGCGAAATTTCACTCGCTCGAGCGAAACCCGACAGCTGCTCGATGCCAGAAATAATGCCAATCTTGAGCCGAAACCAACATGGATTACCTTTTGAATTTTTAGTGTATTCACATTGCCCCATGTAATTTATGGTAAAAATGCACATTCTGCTAATGGGACCGTCTCTAAATACAACACATTGCTAAATTCAACCCACTATTTCTGTTCCAAATTATTCTAATTGGACCGTCACACACACACACATATAGAGAGAATTGTTGGAAAAAAACTGGTCTTTATACCAATATTTTATGAATTTTGGTAAATATTTATTGAATAAATAAGAAACCGTTTGAGATTATTCTTAGTGGTGTTTAATACTCCTTAGTGAGGAGTTTAATACACAAAAAAATATTTAAATCTATTAAATAATGAATGAGAAATTGCTACTTAAAGTGAAATTTTCAATGGTGAGTGAGTATTAAATCACTCAATCACACATTGGAAAATAGGGAGTTGTGTGTTGGGTATATTTAATATGTTATGTGACTATGGGTCACAATAAAGCCTAAGGAGAAAGTAAGATGAAGTGCGCTTCGAATATTTTTCTACATGCACACACGCGTACACTGGTGCCACATGCTCGGACGACCGTATCTGTGCCCGAGCCCATGCCCGCATCTCGGGTTCCAGGTTCCGGGTTTGTGCCTCATGGGTTCGTGGGATTGTGCCTTGTGCCACGAGCCAAACTTTTTATGGAAAATTCAATTAGGTCAATTGGGCTTGGCTTTGTGGGATGACCCATGACCCAAGTGAGCCAACCCGTGACCTGTAACCCGTGACCCACCCAAGTGACTCTTCATTCGCAGTCTCTTCATCTGCATAAGAGATGCAACAACTGCAGAAAGACCAAAGGTCTGGCAACTGCTGTAGAAGCCTAAAAGTCTCCCATTGGCTGTATATATTGGCAGACCCCAGTCCTTCTGGTATATCGAAAATCCTTCCAAGCATCAGCATGTTTCCTTCCTCTCCAGCTTCATCTTGTGCTTCCTTCCAGTCCAAGAGAGAGGTTCTACACTCAACCAATTTGATTACCAGTGAGTTGTGGTGCCACCACCGGTCTTTACGACTGTATCCTGTGAATCACTTAGCTTATTCTACACCTCACGCACTCCGTTGGGGAGCTAAATTGGTTTAAGGACACTGTGTTAACCACACGCCTTCGACACCGTTTTCTTATTTTTTGATCTCGTTTTCCAGTTTCTGTTTTATGTTTTCGTGGTATTACTTTCAAGTTTTCCCCTACAATCTTAAACCAATTTAGACTGGTCTGTCTTTTACAGCCAGTTCTGTTTTCTTGAAATTTACCTTCTTACTATTTTCTGAAAAAATTCCATCCTTGCATACTGTTCTATCAAGTTTTCAAAATAATTTTTTACCAGTTTCAGATTTGGTTTTTACCTACTATTCAATGCTGATTTTTGGTTTACTCAGTTTATAATCTTTTTTTATCATTCTGTTTCAACAGAATGGCTTCTCAACAATTGGATGATTTTTTGTTCCCCGAGTCTGAGAATAATGTTCTAGATGCGAACGTCTAATGTGCTGGACAACCTTCAGGATTCGCTTTACTATGTTTATGTGGGAGCTAAATTTGCAAAAGACTTGCGGACATCTCTGGAGAAAAATATAAGATAGAGGATGCAATCTCAAAGAAATTTATGGCCTATCATTTTGCTAACTTCGAGATGGTTGATTCACGCCCTGTAGTGAATCAGGCTCAAGAATTTGAGGTGGTAGTTTGTCAAATGCATACTGAGGGTCTTATTATTTTGGAGTCCCTTATGGTCGCCATCGCCGTACACCGACTTCCTCCTGTATGGCAAGAGTTCCGGACCTATCTTCTTCACAAGCGAAAGGAGATGTCATATGAAAATTTTATGCTCAAGCTTCAGATCGAAGAGGATAACAAAAGGGCTGCACGGAAGATGAACGGTTCTTCCAAAGTTAATGTGCTGGAATATGGGCAAGATGCTAGGTCCAACAGGAGGCCGACTGGGAAGAACGACAAGGCTGCAAAATAGGGAAATAGGGCGGTCAGACAGAAGGAAAGAGGGTTAAAAAATTTTGGGCCTAAACCTGTCATTACCAAGAAGCAGTCGTTACAATTCAAAGGGAAATGCTTCAACTGCAACAAGACATAACATCGCTCAGTGGACTGCCGTCAGCCGCGCAGGGATAACAAACAATGCCAACAGGCGAATATGACAGAGATGGATTTTCTATCCAAGGATATCTTAGACCTCAACATTGCTGCTATGATTTTTAAGGTGAACCTTGTGGGCTCCAACCCAATCGAGTGGTGGGTGGATACAAGGAATGCTCGTCATGTTTGCTCCGACAGGAATATGTTTACTACCTTTTTACCGGTTACAAACGGTGATAAGCTGTTTATGGAGAATTCAACTATTTCCGATGATATACCCACTTGCTTATTCTAATAAAAAAATCATTTTTATTATATGTTGCATAAATGTTGAAAATCAAGTTGCATGTTTTAAAGGGTGGAAAAGATTATCAATTTTATGGTTAATGACGTAATCGACATTTTTCTTGTATATCATGGGCGTGGTTTTGCATTTCAGTATTACCTTTGTTGCAACACCCGTCTTAGAAAATTTGTTGCAATTTAAATTATTGCAACTTTATTCATGTTTTAGCATTAACTATGTGGATTATCGTATTAAACGATATAATTGAGTTGATGGGGATGTTGGGTAAAGAAAACCTTAGAAACCAAGGGTTAAAGTGTGTTAAAAAGAATTAGAAATGAGTTAGGAAGTGTTGGTTTGAGTAGCTGGGAATTGGCCCAAATTGGCCTATATGTCAATATGTGTTAGAGTTGGGATTGCTCACATATCGAAATGGGAGTTAACTGTTCACTATTCTTGGCTTGGAATTAAACCACATTCCAAAATGTGTAAGGTGTACACATTTCGATATGTGCGACCATGCGGTGATCACATATCGAAATGTGTGTCGGAACCAATCGATATGTATGATTTTGAGCTCTCTGGATTTTGGCTGGAGAGACCTGACACATTTCGATATGTACAAGGACATATATCGATATGTGCATCGACTGTGGGAATGAGTATGCCTTAAGGGTTCATATCGAAATGTGAGGGGAATGACTCCTATATCGAAATATAATAAAATGGAACATGACACATATTAAAATATAAAAAAATTTACAGATGTCGAATGTAAATTTATCGATGGATCCTTGTTTGTATCTAACCCCGATTATACTCTCAATCGGTGGGAATCAACCCAACATTGTAAACTCAAAACATTGTAGAGAGAGAGGAGACCCTAAAGTAAGAGAAGGGATTTTGCTGGTAATTGTTTAGGATTTGGCTTGGAATTCAACCAAAAAGGGGTAGGAAACTCAATCAATCGGGTAAGATGAACCTAATTTCTGTTTGAATTCTTCGATTTCTGAATCTTTGTAGGGTTTGGTTGAGTATTGATGTGTATGGGTCATGCTAGGGCTATGTGACAGAAATTGCCCTTGATATAAGTGACATTGAATGTGTTTCCATGTGGCCTACTGAATGTAAGCAAGGATTTGCAATGACAAAAGAATATGAGAACCAACCAGAGGGTACACCACCAAGGGTTTCGGAAGCCGAGGATACTTCACATCCGACTGGGGAATCTGAGATGGATTAGTCGCTAGCAACGATGGCTAGGGACAGGGAATTGAACTCCTCATATTTTCAGTGACAGAGGGAACAAAGTACAGGTTTCAAGGCAACTACATCTATGCTAGAGTGATTCAAGGACTTGTATCTGGTTGAATTTGAGGGAACGACCAATCCAGCAGAAGTCGAAGAGTGGATGAAGAGTGTAACGAGGGTGTTAGATGCTATGGGGGTTAGCGATGCACAGAAAGTTACGTTGACTACTTTTAGCATAAAAGACAGTGCTAGAAACTGACACGAGGCCACAAATCGCCAATTGATGGTTCCAATACCGGGAATTATTCTTCCGGTGGTACAGAAGATAACATGGGATAGATTTGTGAAAGCGTACTAGGGCCAATATTGTCCGATGAGCTACTGTTATGCACAAGAAGCTACATTTATAAAATTAGAACAGGGGAATATGTCCGTTGTTGATTATGAGGCAGAATTTGTGGAGCTATCACGGTATGCTCCAGATATGGTTGATTTTATGGACAAGAAATGTCGGAGATTCTGGGAAGGTTTGAACACTGAGGTGAAGAACCGTTTAACACCATTCCAGGAGAAAGATTACGCCGATCTGATAGACATGGCAAGACATATTGAAAAGAATGTGCTTTTAATTTCTTGTAGTTATTGTCTATTTGGGGCTGTTTTATCACCATGTTTTATAGTATGTTTCTTGGAGATTCAGTTGAGAGAATTGTCACTGTTATGTGAATTTCATCTTTTAATGCAAGTCTTGAGGTATTATTCATGTGACGTTCTATGGCATCGATTTACTTGGGTTTAGTTATGGTGTATCTAGTGGTGAGATTCTCATAAAACAAGAAAATTTTCATATCACTTAGGTTATTGTGTTGTGTAAAGATATTGTAGTCACGTACGCTGTTCAATATTAGCCTTTCCAGATTATTTATTGGGACGAGGCATGACATCTTGGTATCAGAGCCAGGTTGTAAATTCTATGAAGGGACTGTGGTTTGAGGCGGTAAAGTGTTTGGAGCGAGTGTTATATGAGGTTGTGAGGAGGCATTTCCGGAATTATTATGTATGTCCTTTGATGCCCATGAGACTTACCTCGAAGTCCAATTGGGAGAGTGTCTAATCAACATTTATCTTCTAATACGAAAGCTTGGGGAGTTAATTGTACAAGCATGGTACACCGTGATGCCTAGTTAGAGTCGAGTATAGGTGATGACTTGGTAGTGGACCGTACGGTGTTGAGTTATGCATGTAAGATGTTAGGGTATTTTGCTAATACGTGAGATTTATATCTGACGCTTGTTTCCACCATGGTTGTTTTCTCAGTATGTGACAGGAAATCAATGGAGCAAAATAACCAAACGAACGAGGGAGAATCAAGCGCGAATAGAGGTAACCCACTCAATGGGGAAGGAATTCTACAACCGGTAGAGGAGGAAAATAGAATGATGGCAACCATAGCCCAGTTAGATGAAAACCAAAATGCCTTTATTCAGTGATAGACTAACCAAAATGTGGAGAGAGGTTTGGGTACTGGCTTATTAGAGAGATTCAAGAAGATATGTAGTACAGAATTTGAGGGCACCATTAACCATAAGGTGGCCGAGGAGTGGTTAAAAAGTGTAGAGTTGGTGTTGTATACAATGAGAGTAGTGGGTGATCAGAGAGTGCTGTTATCGACCTTTTTATTTAGAGGTGAGGCGCGGAATTGGTGGAATGTTTTTAAAAGGCTAGAAGAGGTTCCAGTACTTGGAGAGGAACTAGTTGCACCTAGGAGAGTGACATGGAAGAGGTTTATTTAAGGGTTTAACGATCAATATTGTCCTGAGAGTTTTCGTTTTGAGCAAGAGGCAGCTTTTACTAATTTGAAGCAAGGTGGGATGTCACTGGCCGAGTATGAGGCCAAGTTTGTAGAATTGCCTAGGTATGTACCGGATGTGGTAAATACTGAGTGTAAAAAAAGTAGGAGATTCAGATGTGGATTGGCGTCTTTAGTGGCATCTAGATTGATAGCATTCATGGAGAGATTACGGGGATTTGGTGGATATGTCTAGAAGGATGTGGAAGGACATCCAAGAGATTCGGGAGAATATGGAATCATTTAAAAAGGCAAGGTTTGACAGTAGTGGAAAATTAGGTGGTAGCCATTTTAGTGGTGGTGATTCGAAGTCCCATTTTAGTAAGGGACAAGGCGGTGGAGGTGATAGGAGTCATGGTAGTCAAGGCATTGTGTGACACCCCAGTCTAAGGTGTCAACTTGAGTCCCAGAGGAGAGATCTGGGTCAGTGGACAAGTCCCACGTCGCTTGGTGGATGTAAGTTATGTGTGCTATAAATAATAGTTCATGAACCTACCTTGCACAAGACGTTTTAAAGCTGTGCGGACGTCAAATCCCATCGGAACATCCCAGTTAAGTGTGCTCATCCTGGATTAGTCCAAAGATGGGTGACCCCCTGGGAAGTCCACTGGGAGTTGGTGGCCAAAGTGGACAATATTGTGCAGGGCGGGGGTAGGTCATTACACAGTGATTGGAAGGGAAAACAAGAGTCATATGTGAATCGTCAATTGGGGATGAGTGGTAGAGGCTTTTCGAGAAAATGTTTCAAATGCGAGTCACCGAATCATTTGGCGAGAGATTGTTTAGAGGGTAACCGGGGGTTCAAATGCTTCAAGTGTGGTGAGTTTGGGCACAAGGTGATTCAGTGTCCATAGCAGCAAATTTAGATACCGACAAAATTCGTTGGGAGTGTGGCAGGTGGTGCGACCAAGGGTACCGTAGGGAAGGCAATGCATGGAAGAGTGTTTTCTCTTAATCGACAGATGGCTCAGGCAAATCCCGACACAGTGACAGGTACTATCTGAGTATGTGATTTATATACACGTTTTCTGATTGATTCTGGTGCCACACACTCTTTTGCATCTATTTCTTTTGGTACACATATGGACAAGTCTATTTCCAAGTTGGAGTGTACATTGTATGTGTCGACACCAGTAGGAGACATTATTAAACTCGAATCGTGTTACATGGGATGTGGAGTGTTGGTGGGTGATGAGTCATTGATGGTAGACTTTATACCATTGTCTATGTCTGACTTAGATGTGATTTTGGGTATGGACTTCTTATCCTCCTATTTTGCTGTGATCGATTGTTCCTTTAAGGAGATGTTTAGAATTCCGGGTAAACCAGAACTAAAAATTTGTGATGATAAAGTGTAGTTACCTAATTGTGTTATATCACGCTTGAGGACTATGTCTATGTTGAGGAAAGAGTGTGAGGGATTTCTAGAATATGTTATTGATACAGAAGGAAGTGTGGGAAGCCTCGTGGACATTCCTATAGTCAGAGAAATTTCAGGATGTGTTTCCAGACGAGTTTCCAGGAGTAGTATTCGATAGGAAAATTGAGTTTACTATTGAGTTGGTACCAGATACTAGTTCTATTTCTATTGCTCCTTATAGGATGGCGCTTGCAGAATTATATGAACTAAAAATTCAGTTGAGAGAGTTGATTGATAAATGCTTTATCAGACCTAGTGTTTCTCCATTGGGAGCACCTGTTTTGTTTGTGAAAAAGAAAGACGGGTCAATGAGGATGTGCATTGCTTATAGACAATTGAATAAAGTGGCGATGAGAAACAAATATCCATTACCTAGGATTGATGATCTTTTCGATCAATTACAAGGGGCATCAGTGTTTTCAAAAATTGATTGGAGATCAGTCTATCATCAGTTGAAAGTGAGAGATTGTGATGTGTCTAAGACTGCTTTTAGACGAGGTATGGTCATTATGAGTTTCTTGTTATGACATTTGGGTTGACAAATGCACCAACCGTATTTATGGATTTGATGAATAAGGTCTTTCAGGCTTATCTAGATTCCTTTGTGATTATTTTTATCGACTATATTTTGGTGTATTCTCGATCGAGAGAAGAGCATGAACATCATCTGAGGTTGGTTTTACAAAAGTTGAGGGAGAAGCAGTTGTTTGGAAAATTGAGCAAATGTGAGTTTTGGTTGGACCGTGTGATATTTTGGGTCATGTGATTTCCAGTGAGGGAATTTGTGTTGATCCAAAGAAAATTGAGGTTGTGGTAATTTGGGAGAGACTGACTAATGTATTGGAAATTCGTAGTTTCTTGGGTTTAGCAGATTATTATCAGAGGTTTATTAAGGGATCTTCATCTATAGCCATGTCTATGACTACATTAACTAAGAAGGGTGTAAAATTTGAATGGTCGGATGAATGTGAGCATAGTTTCTTGGAGTTGAAGAAGAGGTTAGTGTCTGCACCAGTGTTATCAATTTCGGAGGGTACTGAGGGTTTGGTGATTTACAGTGATGCATTTCTTCGGGGTTTGGGTTGTGTATTGATGCAGATAGGCAGGGTTATTGCGTGTGCATCTAGGTAATTGAAAAACCATAAAAAGAACTATCCTATCCATGATTTTGAACTAGTGACAGTTGTGTTTGCACTCAAACTTTGGAGACATTACCTTTATGGAGTCACTTGTGAAATTTTTACGGATCATCCGAGTTTGAAATACCTGTTTACCCAGAAGGAGTTGAATTTGAGGCAGCGTAGATGTATGGAGTTGATTAAGGACTATAATTGTAGCATTCACTATCATCCGGGGAAAGCCAATGTGGTAGCGGATGCCTTGAGTAGAAAACCTGTCGGTAGTTTATCTTGTTTGAGGTGTTCTAGAGTGAAAAGATTTACGGAGTTGAGAAAATTGGGTGTTGATTTATCCTTGGGTGATGATGATGCCTTGTTGGCTAGGCTTAGCGTGAGACCATTATTCATTGATCAAATTAGAAAGGGTCAAAGTCAAGATGTGTTTTTAGAGAAGGTGTGTCAACAAGTACTTTTGGGTAAAGAGTCTGATTTTTAGGTTCGGGGTGATGTGATGTTATTGTTTGGGGATCGTATGTGCGTACCGAATGATGTCAATCTTAAGAGGAAAATTTTAGATGAGGCTCATAGTTCGGCTTATTCTATGCATCCGAGTGGCACTAAGTTGTATTGCGACTTGAGAGAGCACTATTGGTGGCGGGGTATGAAATGAGAGAGCAGAATTTGTGGCTAGGTGTCTTACTTGTCAGAAGGAAAAAATTGGGCATCAAAGGCCGTGTGGATTGTTACAAAACTTGCATATACCTGAATGGAAATGGGAGCACATTACCATGATTTTGTGGTGGGTTTTCCTAGATCAAATGGTAATTTTGATTCTATTTGGGTTATTGTGGACCATTTGACGAAGTCTGCTCACTTTCTTCATGTGAGGACTATATACAATACGGATCGCTATGTAAAATTGTACGTTGATGAGATAGTGAGATTGCATGTTGCTCCTGTGTCAATTGTTAGGGACCGCGGTCCTAAATATACGTCAAGGTTTTGGGCTAGTTTGCAGCAGGCTTTGGGTACGTCTTTGAAGTTTAGTACTGCCTTTCATCCATAGACTAATGGACAATCGGAGAGGACCATACAAACTTTAGAGGATATGTTCTTACACTAGTTTTCAGAGTGGTATTGGGATGGCTCCATTTGAGGCTTTGTATGTGAGGAAGTGTGGGACTATTATTTGTTGGAGCGATGTCAGTGAAAGACAGATTTTGGGTCCAGAATTGGTTCAGGTGTCAAACTTATTCAGGAAAGGTTAAGAGCAACACAGAGTCTCCATAAAAGCTATACAGATAATAGGAGATGGGAATTGGATTTTGAGGTTGAGGGTCACGTATTTTTGCGACTATCTCCGTAGAAGGGTGTTGTGTGATTCAAGGGAAATGGAAAATTAGCACCTAGGTATATCGGACCTTATGAGATTGTGGATAGAGTGGGGATAGCCTCTTATAAATTGGCCTTACCGGTGGAGTTGTCTCGATTTCACAATGTCTTTCATGTTTCGATGCTTCTTAAGTATATAAGTGACCCATCTCATGTACTGGAGTTTGAGCCCTTGGAGTTGAAGGAATATGCCAGTAGAGATATTGGACCGCAAAGAGCAAGTCTTACATTCAATGGTAGTTCCTTGGGTGAAGGTTCTATGGCAAAATCATGGCATCGAGGATGCTACTTGGGAAGGAGAGGAAAGCATGCAGAAAGAGTATCCACAATTGTTCTCAGGTAATTCTCTAACTTCAGAGACGAAATCTCCTAAGAGGGGATGAGTTATAATACCCATTTGTTATTCTAATAAAAGAATTCATTTTTATTATATGTTGCATAAATCATGAAAATCAAGTTGCATTTTTTAAAGGGTGGAAAAGATTAACATTTTTATGGTTAATGATGTAATCGACATTTTTGTTGTTATATCATGAGTGTGGTTTCGCATTTCGGTATTACCTTTGTGATCATCTTTTTCGTGGGGAAAAACCGAGGGTGAGAAGTCATAATTGATGTCAAAAGTTCCTTTGGTATTTTGTACTTGAAAGAGTTAATTTTTGGAGAATTTGTGTGATATTAGATTATTTAGAGATTAAGAGTTGGTTTAGAGCCCTTGTTGAGACTCGGGAAGGTTTTAGATCGACATTAGAATGTCAATTTGATGTCTAAACGTTGGGTAATTGATGTAAACGACCTTGAGGCATTAGGAGATGGTCGGAAGGATTAAAAAATGTAAGTAAGAAAACGAACAGCGCGTAGCGTGGAATGGACGCGCCAGGGGCGCATCGGCGCGCCAAATGGTCAGTGAACAGAACTTAGTGCGCCCGGAGCGCATAGTGGCGCGTGGCATTTGCCAGGGAGCGGGTGACTAGCGCACGTTAAGGCCACTCCGTGGCGACGATGGCTAGATCATGTCATGTTTTTACTCGGGTTGTTACAATTTAAAACTTTCCTAAGCGGTTATTTTGTGCCTAATACGTATTTTGACCCTTTAATCACTGCCTAATACATATTTTGACCCTTTAATCACTTCCTAAACTCCAATTAGGGTTAGGAGACTTGAGAGAGACATCCTAGGGTGTCAAAGAGAGAAAGAAGAGTATTCTTTGAAGGCAAAGGCTCGGGAGGCGACCTAGGCTCGATTTCGAAGAGTTTTGTTTGTATTGATCGTTGTACTCAGTAAGATATTCTATTTGATGAGTTTCCTTGAGATTATTCCTTAGGGTGTCCATGATTTAATCTTAGGAATATATGCATGAGTTCCATGATTTTTTTTTTGTGTGTGTATTCATGGCTTTGGATGGTTCATAAACCTTGGATCTTACATTTATATATGAGGATTTCGAGTCAAAGTATGTGTATGTGGATGAGATTCACAGATTTGTCGATTAGTGTGTCATAATCTCGTTTCTCATATTATTGTTTGATCTCGTTCATTGTATTGATTTTGTCAGATTGTTTTCAGGAACGGATTTAATAAATCGAGGAACACCGGAAAAGTAAATGGTGCTTTCCTCTTAAAAGGCTTCGACGAGTGTATACAATATTTTATTTTAATAGTACATTACTTGTGCATTTGCTAAACTATGTTTTTTTGGTTTTGGTGGAAAGGATGTGGATATATGATAAAATCATATTTTATTGACTGTGATGTAGCCGCGCAATACCCACAAAATTATATTTTTGGTCGTGGTGTAGTCGTGCAATACTCACAAAATCGGCAAACTGCCAAGAGGTGCGTGGGACATGCCTATCTTGGGTGGGATGCAATTATATTATGAAGGTGCGAGGTGTTACCGTTTTCCATTGCATTTTGATCTTTTATTTGTGGTTTGGGGTAGCATATGTAACACTCCATGTTTTTAAATAAAACATTTCCAACATTTTTTTTGAAATACAATAAACTCAAACATCGGGGAGTTAATAGTTATTATCCAGTAGCATTGCAGTTGAAGTTCTCATTACATCATTCTTGATACAATATACAAAACTGAAGAGTACAAGAGAGAAGTACAACCGAACTACTCGCTACAAACTGTAAAGAGAAAGTACAACTACAACTGTACAACAACCTGAAAGCTGAAAAGAAGCACAACAGCACAAGAAGAGCCAAGACTGCAGCTCTAAAGG
>NMUG010000650.1:0-21043 GCA_002855965.1 Monotropa hypopitys | reverse complement strand
TTTATTCGTAATATCTATATTTTTATATAGTATCGTTTTATTTTTTTTGGATAGGCTCGGGGGAGTTGGTTCGAGTGTCATGAGCTTAGAAGGATTAGCGGCTCAGGCATCCCGTATATTGTATCAGATGAGTACTCTGTGAATTTCATAATTTAGAGCTCTTTTCAATATATAGATATATATGTACAAATATGTGTTTTAAAAGGTGTTTTTGCAAATGGTGATAAATCTACGGATCACAAATTTTTGGAGAAATATTTGAGTGAGTAAATTTGAGAAATAAAATGGTAAATTTTCAAATGTTGTAAAGTGTTTTGAGAGATTAAATAAAATAAGGGACTTTTCATAAAAATTGAAAATGAGGATTTTGGTGAACTTAAATAGCCTTGCTGTGGAACAGGTGGTTCCATGGATCATATGCACATTGGCGGTGCAGCCGGGTTCTCACGGTTAAATGAGACGTTTCAGGTGTTTCTTGTCCTTACCACTGGGACTGGTGTAGTGGCCCCTGGATCATTACTTGTGTCTATCCAAGAATGTCCACAGAGTATCAGATCTGACTTAAACGGGTGGTCACCGGACTTAATGACTCTTGACTATTATGGCTCACAGGTGTGGTGTGGTGTGTATTCTGGTGTGGTATCGTGTGTGTACTGGTGTGGTGTGGTGTGGTGTGTGTTCTGGTGTGGTGTGGTATGGTGTGGTGTGTGTTCTGGTGTGGTGTGTGTTCTGGTGTGGTTTGGTGTGTGTCTGTGTGTGGTGTGGTGTGTTTTCTGGTGTGGTGTGGCGTGTACTGACGAGTTGACTCAGTTTCTGGTGCTTTTCACTTGTTTTTTAGTTTTGGTGTGAGTTGGGTGTTTTAAAAGAGTTTTAAAAGATAAAAGTGTGTTTTTAAAAGATGTGTGTGTTTAAATGGGTGTTTTATAAAAGGAGTGGTTTGTGAAAAGGTGTGCGTTATAGTGGTGTGTGTGTGAATGTGGGTGTATATTTTAAGAGATAAAGGTGATCCATAGTTATTTTACTCCCTCTACTTTATGTTTTCATTCGAGTATTCACCAGCTTTCCCTAGCTGACCCTCCCTTTTTTCCTTCCAGGTGTTCGGTATTTCAGTTCAGTTAGAGTCCACCAGTCCAGCAGTTGAAGTGCAGGAGTAGTTGGTGTGAGGAGTTGGTATTTCAGTAAATCATTCAGGTATATTTTAATATATTTTGAGAGTTTTCTATTTATTTGAGTCTGTATTATCATATCAGAGTGAGTAGCAGGTGTTGGGTGTGTGAGTTAGGAGAGGTGTTCAGTTTCTTTTCAGTTCAGCTATTTCTTTTCAGTTCTTGTTGAGAATGGTGTTTAGAATTAGTGGTGTTTGATTGCCACGTGTCCGTCTCTGGATGGCTGGCTCTATGGTCATCCGGGATGGGGCAGTGGCCAACAGAAAATAAAAGAAGTACAATACTGAAAAAGAAAGGCAAACCACCTAACTACAGCCCAATCAAGCTCCAAGTCCTGTGAAGGATCCCGCAGCTACTCCAAGTCAAGGAGCGAGTCCTACAAAAGTAGAGGGTCAGGCACCGCCGCCTGGTAGAGATAATCTATCTCCTACCGTATATAATATTGGGTACCAATGTGTGACAATGCAAGGAATGTAAATGATGCAAGGCAATGGATCTCATTATAGTGTAAAACCGTAAGTTTGTTTCTTCTTTCCATATTCGACTCAAAGTAGGGTAAAAGTAAGACAAGACTCACGAGAGAGTTATAAACACTGAATGTGACCCTACGTTTTCCAAAAACGACTCATTTCCTACAATTGGTTTCTAGTATACCAATTATCCCGCATTATTCAGTGTTTCCATTCATTTCCCGCCCCTTATAGAGATAAGAGCAATATCAATAATTATTTGAGTTTTGGCATGTGTCGTGCTAGTCGCTCGTCAATAGACTTACCGAATATTTCCTCGTATTCCCCAACACGTCGGGAGGGGCCAGAAAACCCCCCATTGCGCAATGTCATGAGTGTTCACAGTAGCCATTCAAGGTAACCCAGTTACCCGTATATCAAGCCAACTCAAGTTATCACATTAATTTGGGTCGTTTAATTTAGTTTAACATTCACATTCATTATTCCCGCACGAATAGGGCAACGCCTCCTATTTCGCCATATAGACCCATTATGTGATTCTCCCGCATTATTTCCAAAACATTCTTTTTTTTTTCAAAACGTTCTGTTCGTTCACAAAACCCATCATTTGTTCGATTTATAATAAAAACGTGTCAATACATCGTTTTGACCCACAACTTCCCAAAAGAATCTCAAACAATTATTTTTCCCCAATTTGATTTTATAAAACGACGACGACTCTTTTTACAAATTTGGGGCTTTTCGAAATCAAACTTGGAATCGAACAACCAACGACCTAGGGAGCAAGCAGAGGCCCTAGATGACACCCACAACCGATCAATTGATGCGAACGAAGACTCAAGAACGTTAATTATGTGAATACACCGACTCGACGAATTTTCATAAAACAAGTAACGAGGAACTAAGGAAATCAACATTACAAACGAGAGGGATAAAGAACTCTACCTCAATTGGAATTTCTGTGACAATCGCCGGCAAGGGATTTATTAGAAATTTCGGCAGCAACCTGCTCAAAATAGGAGAACCGCACTAAGGCAACAACAAAGCAGGAACCCAATCTCACACCTCCTACAGACATACATTTACCGATTGCGTCCCAACAATAACTAAACAAGGGAACGAGATATACCTGCCGACGTGACCACTAGCGGTGGTCAAGGCCTTGACAGTCGCGCGTCACTGATTATCGCCGCTCACTAGACTGACACCTAGAATCTAACGAACAATTTCAATCGACGACAAACAAACTAGAATACTGAAAAGATAGGACCAGAGGCTTACCCACTGACGCAAAGCCTCAATCGTCGTGCGACACAGCTCGCCCATCCTTCGCTATACCTCGTCGCACATCAGTCGCTAACGCTGAACATCCTTCCGTTGTACTACGACACCCCGGGCTGCCACCACACTCACCTCTGCTTCCTCGAGACACCACATCGACCTCCATAATCACCACCACTGCACCTCCATAAGCACCACCTCCACCACTTCGACTGAAACCACCTTCTCTATCGCAACGACCACCACCACCACTGCGAAATCCACCACCACTGCACACACCTGCCACCACCACTCTGTGTGTGTGTGCATGAAGAGGGAGGAGAGAACAGCTCGGAGAGGGGAGATGGAGAACAGTTCGGGACAGGGGAGAGGGCGCGCTGCTGCGCGCGCGCACAGAGTAGGAAGAGGGAAGAGAGCAAGGAGGGGCTGTCGTTGGCGATGGGGGAGGCTGACGGAGGGGGAGAGAGCCAGTGGTTGGGAGAGAGGAGGGAGGGAGAGTGAGTTGCGGTGGGACCCTTACGGTTTTACAGAGGGATGTCGGGGGGAAGGTAGGGGAAGACATACGGGGGGGATTTGGTCTAACCAAAATCCCTGTACAAGTGTATCCCTTTTTTGTAAAAAGATTAATCAAAATGATTTAAAAGAAAACTAAAATCCCCGCAACAATTACTGAACGACCCCCGACAACCAAGATGAGACCCGAACTTCACCACAACGACTTGCCCGCACTCAAAATACAAAACCTCACAAACCAAGACTTCCCTCACTTAGACAGGATCGGTAAAATAAAATATGAGCCTCGGAGAACCGAACAACAATATAATTAAATCCCCAAAAATATTTAATTTATTGTCGAAGATCTACATAATGAATCGCTAGTTCCGTCCTTCGGTCGCAATTGAAATATGTGTCGGAGGTTCGCGAGGTCAATGACTCTGGATGGCTCCGTGAGATGCTTGAGTTAGGGTCTGGATCAGTTGGATTGTCTGATATGATGGATCCGACCCGTCCTGGTTGAGGTCCGTCTACTACAATAGCCCCTCAAATTTTTACAACCTCTTGGGAAAGATTGATCAAATGATGTCGGACGTCTTCTGTCCTTCATGTGGCTGATTCATGCCGGATGACCTGAGGGTTGTGTGATGGATGGAAGGGCAAGAATTTGGGGTGTCATTGTGATGCACTGTGATTGGCGCGTTTGCTGACAGTAATGATCGTTCTGTAACCATCGCTTCTATGTTGGTCACATGTCATTTTCTGATTGGAGGAGGGAGCCAGCACGCTTGGATGGGACATTTGACAGGCATTTCTTGGACTTTGTGCTCATCGTTGATTGGTTCAAGTTGTCGCCATAGGGATTGTGCACAGAAGCTGTCCAGTCCTCTTCCCTTTAGTATAAATAACATGGGGGAAGAAGGATAAGACTTACTTTTGCAAATCCAATCTCTGATGCTTGGCCTCCGTAGAGCTTCCCGCAGTCTTTCGTCAAATAGCTGATCCACCCGATCTTCAAGTCTCTAGCTTCTTTGAAGAAACCTTAGGTTCTGTTTCCAGACCTCCTTGAGTTAAAATTTCTTTTGTCCTCCTTGGTTGATCTTCTACCGGATCGGTGGGAGATCTGTCTAGCCCGTCCACCTGTTCTGCTGGACTGTTGCCCTTCCGCCGATGGGTAAGATTTCCCTTGACATAGGGCATATAGAGTTGGCGCGAGCCCCTAGTTATGGGAATCTATCGCACTCTAAGTTCTATTTCTGGTTGTGTTTGGAAGACGTAGGTGCATGATGACGGACTCCAGGAGTACACGATCAAGCTCTGGATCATAGAGTAGTTTAAGGTCGAGCTCCGAATCAAGCTCTAGCTCCAAGTCCATCTCTAGCAGGTCTTGTGCCATCCTAGTTCCGGTCGGTCATTCGTTGTCACCTGATCCTATTAGTGTTGCATTCCCAGCCCAAACGGGTCGTTGAAATTAAGGCTGAGGGCAGTGTAGAGCATGTGGGGCCATCCAGCAGACCTATTGGACTTGACCGGCCTTGCACATACCTTTCATATGTCTCTGACGAGTCCCAGTTGGACGAATCCTTCAGGGTTAGATGTGGCATCCCGTTAGATGTTGCTATTGCTCTGCTGACTGAATCCGGAGAGACCACTTTTTTGTATGATCACGTGAACTGTGTCGGACAAAGGCCTTCGATTTTACCCCTTATGATCTTCTCTCTCTTTACCCTTTATCATAATAAACGATCCGGATGTTATTTTTTGAGCATTTGGGCCGGTGTTGGTTATCTCTTCTCTCGATTACCGGACTCGGAGAAGTGGGCCAACATCTATGTAGTAGAATCAGGTAGCTACAATTATCTGATTGATAATTCCACGCCTTTGCCGACTGAGATGGGTCCACCTAGTAAGAGTTCCTGACTTCTTTTCTTATTCTAATTTTATCTTGTCGACTTGTCACTGATAGTTTTATCTGTGTTGCAACTCTTTCTAAGGTCACCCTCCGGTTGAAGAGGGGAGTGTTGACGAATAACGTCAAGGCCTTCCGTGCTATATTGGATCGTGACGCACTGAAGTTGCTCGATTACAAGCCGACACACTTCTCGTTTTTAAAGGACAAAAAGGAAGAGAGGGCGATGGAGAGACGCTATGAAGGAGGTTGCTAAAATGCCAAGACCAGGCTATACTATTGCTAATCTCCAGGAGGCCCTACCAACGGAGGGTGATATCCCCGCTACCCCCACTGCTATTGTTCGGGTGGAGGATCCGGCTCCTGTAGTCATTCCGGTTGGTCAGAAGAAGAAGAGGGGGCATGAAGACCCCCCAAGCGGGACATCTGATGACCGGAGGGAGAGGCATAAGGAGAAGCACCCGGTGATCTCCTGGGGAACTGACAATTAGGCTGTCGGAGAAGCAACTGAAGTGTGGCATCCAATTCTGAAGACATCGAATAGGGCAGACGTATTGGCATCGGACGACGTTGCCACCAATACTGGGCTTGCTCTCCCCTTTCTCCGGTTGATGGAGTCGCCAGGAAACGTAGGAAACCTGTCTCAATCTGTCTATGGATGGATGAACTTCAGATATTTGGCCCTCATCTAGGTATATATTTGCTGCTCTTTTTCCAGATACATTGAGTTGTATTTATTCTTCTAATTCTTTGACTTTTCAGGCGGTGGTCCGCTTCCAGCGTGACGTGGAGAGGCAGAAGAAAGCAAATGGCCTTTTGAAGATGGAGCTAGAGACCGAGAAGTCGGCCGGTAAAGATCTACTGAAGGTGGTCGTGAAGTATGTCGATAGCAAGGGGTATGGAGAGGGATATAAAGATGCCAGAGGGAAATATAAGGCCTACATGATGGCAATTGTGGCTGAGCAGGATAAGCTGAGCTACCTGTCCGGCTTCCTGGAGGGCCATAATTCTGGGTATGAGCATACACTGAACGTCGCTCAGATTGAAGGATGCCATGAAGCGTGGATATACTCCGTTGATCCTAAGTTCATCACTCCCCCTAGAGCGCACTCGTCCGGCTAGGGGTGTTTTCGGAAGCAAGACTTTGGTTGTTGGTGGTGCCGGTGCTTAGACTGTCAATAAGACCATCTCTGACTGATTTTTGTTGCTTTCCCTTCTGTACTCCGGACCATTCTTTTAATGAAAAATATTCCTTGATGTTTCATACCTCGTGTCTTTTTGTACATATTTTGTGTCGTTTGCTTTCCGTTTGTATTACCTGATGCCTTTGGATGTGTGAAGATTGGTCGGAGGCCTTTTCACCCATGTTTTCGGAGGCCAACACATGTGCCTATGATGGAAATCAGAATCAGAATATTGTCTTGGATGGAGGCCTGACAGATGACTGCTGGAGGCCTGGCAGATGACTGCTGGAGACGTGGCCATACAGATGACTGCCGGAGGCTTGGCCATTGAAGGACCCATGAGGGTATTATGCCTTGGCCAACAGAAGACATGGAAAATGACTGCCGGAGGCTTGGCCAAGGATTGAATCCACAAGGGTATTATGTTAGGACCAACAGAAACCTGGCAGATAACTTCTGGAGGCTTGGCCATTTATGATAAAAGTTATGCCTTGGCCAACAAAAGCCGTGATAGATGACTATCAGAGGCTTGACCAAGGAGTGAACCCATAAGGGTATTATGTCAGGACCAATAGAAGCCTGATAGATGACTGTCGGAGGCTTGGTCATTATGATGAAAGATTGTTCCTTGACCAACAAAGCCTGATAAATGACTGTTCATTGTATTAACTAGACTCAGTGGGATTGTGGTCATTTGGCTAAGCAAAAGAGGTCTTAGTTGGGATGAATATCAAGAGGAAGTTGTCAATTTTCTTATTGGAGTTGAGTTTAATCTTTGTAACCAAGATGGTGAATTCCTACTGTTGAGGCTAGTACAATTGTGCCGAGAGAGGTTAGATTAAGAAGGGAAAGAATAAAAGTCACGGTTAAGTATTTTATGCGATTAGAGATTTTGAGCTTGAGGATATACAATCTAGAGGGTAAAAGTTGATATGCCTAAACTTTTGATTAGATTTGGGAGATTATATCCTAGGATATTCGTGGCACGTTTTTCCCAATGTCTAAGGATAATTTTGAATTGTGGTTGAAATGTCATGGATTGTTGGACAAAGTTTGTATGTTTCCGTTTAATGAAATTTTGGAATGACTTTGATGGTTTAGTTGAATGGTGGAAAAGTATGTATGCACATAGTGGTACTCGAGTATAGAGCTAGAAAGGTGATGCACAAGTTATGTGGAAAGTTTTGAGTGTAAGACTCGTAGGTGGTTATGCAACTTTGAAGTTGGTATGAGTTGCAGCTGTAAAATTGTGGTCTATGGTAGAGAGTTATTCGAATATTGGAGGATTTTGTAATAATACACGAAATTATTGTTCAAAATCTTGAGACAATTGACTTTTGTGAGCGAAATGTGGGAAATAGCAGTATCAACGAAAAATCAAGGTAGTTCTTTTTGGGAGTTTCTATGGAAAAAGGTATTTACTCATCGCGGGGATAGAAAATTTGAATTAAAGGCCATGAGGAGATGGTAGAGTATAGTATGTTTTTGAAGTAGAAATTGGGAATGGTAAGAGAAGAATTGGGTTGGTCTTATTATGATTCTTTATGAGTGGATAAACTATAGTCGTTGTGGCACTTTTCTTGAGAGCAAGTTGGCAAGGGCGTTGCGATGTTAAGTCTTTGGTGTATCATTGATTATAGATTGCTATTGTCGTTTGAGGAAACTTGATATCCTTAATGAGAAATTGTATTGGTATTGATGTTGGGGATTGGAAATATTGTTCCTTTTTGCAAATCAATTGTGGGAATAGGAGAAGGAATGCAATAAGGATGAGGAATAATCGATGTAAGATTGTAAAACAGGGAACTTGTCGAATCTTTGAAAGATAAAACCTTGTGTCGAAAATTGGAGAGTTGTGGAAGACAGTAGCGATTAGATGCTTTGGGTGTGAACCTTCATAAAATTGGAAATTTTAATTATCGGAATCAGAGTTGGTTTTTGAAGGAAGGAGAGAGTAGAATATTAAATATCAAAAGAAATCTCTTGGAGTAAGAGTATCCTTTGGTGCAATACCAAGGGTAGCTATGATTTTAACTAAGGAAGAAAATCCTTGTTTAGGGAAATGTAGAGAGATTGAGAAACATGTTTGGAGGTTCCAAGTAATGCCTTTCGAAAGTAAGCTAGTAACTATTTAGAAGTTTGAGAGTGGTGTTGGATTTTGTAATCTAAATTTCGAGGACGAAATTCCCTAAGGGGGGAGAGTTGTAATACCCATTCCGTATTATAGATTATTCTTATAATAATTCTAAAAATGTTAGAATGTGGAGTGGGAATTAAGGAGGTTTTTAAGGGAATATTTAGAGATTTTTTTATATAAATACACATTTATATAAATGTCCAATTATACAAAATTGGAATATAAGGAAGGAAGGATGGCAAACAAGGGTAATAACCTTTTAAATGGAGGGGCAAATGGGTAATCCAACATAAAAACCTGATTTGAGGTTTTAGAAGGAGAGGGTTTGGATCAAAACTCATTTTTGAGTGAGTTCTTGAGAGAAGGGGAGAGAGAGCTCCCTAGAGAGAGAAGGAAGGAGATGATCAAGAAGAAGATATTTGCCTAGAGAGTTCTTCTACACAAGGATCAAACATCATGTAAGTATCACTCTCCTTAAATCTTGAGATCAAATTCGTAGAATCAAAGCCAAGATCTAGGTTTTAGTAATTTTCAGATTTTGGGGTGTTCTTGAGAAAAACTTCCGATTCGAGGCCTTGTAATGGTTTGTGGATCATGTAATCGAAGTATGTTAGTGGTAGGAGTATTCTCAACACTTTAGTACATTTGATTTTTTGAGTTTTGAGGCAAAAAGATCGAGGTTGGGATGATTTGAAAAGGAGTTCGAAAAATATTTTTCTGAAAATCGATTTCTGAAGAAGGGGTACCGGTCCCCCGTAAAGGCGGGTACCGGTCCCCGTTAAGCAGTTGGGCGGAAAAATGAAGGGGTACCGGTCCCCCGTAAAGGCGGGTACCGGTCCCCGCTGAGTAGTGAGGTTGGAAGAGGGACGGGTACCAGTCCCCCAAAAAGGCGAGTACCGGTCCCCACTGGAGGTTTTTGGGAAGTTTTTGGATAACTTTCCGGGGTGTTCGGAGATGGTTTTGGATTGTATTTGGAAGGTATTAGGGACTAATTAAAGACTCTAATAATTGTTTAAAGATGGTTATCGATTCAATTGATTCAATTTAATGCTTTCATTATTTTCTTGTCAAAACTATAATTCATGCGGACTGAAATTGTAATCGTTTTGATAGGGACGTTTGAGGAAGGCATTGAGGCCTTACTCAAGGGCAAGGAAAAGGTTTGAACCAGGCAAGGAAAAAGGTTTGAACAACGTCGCTGGTGAGTGTATGAATTCGGTATATTGCAAGTACTTTGCATGTCTTTCAAAGTACCTATTCTTCTTAGTTTAATTGTTGAAGGCTTTTATGCATGTTTCTATGCTATATGTGGTAAATGATGGAAATTGATGGATATGTGCCTTTATGGCCACTAGGAGGGGGAAACACTCCTTATTACTCTACAAGTTGAGGTCAATTCTGCGGGTTGACGGCTTGTAAGTATATGTCGAGGTTGTGGCTGCGGTACAACGGCATATCATCTATGGGTCGAGGTCAATACTACGGGTTGACGGCTCATTGATTTTGGGAGCTGTGGTTCCAAATTATTTTAAAAGAGAAATGTTAAAATGTTTTGAAAAGAAAAGGGCTGTGGCCATATACATATGTAAAAGCATGGGATGCATGGGGTTGGAAGTATGTGTTTTGGGGTTGGACCTTTGTTTTTTGCAAAGTATAATCCTTGCATGTTTTATAAATCTCTTGCAATTGTGAAATCAATATATCCTATTCACACTCTGGTTTCCTTGTGTTTTTCTTAAATGCTTAGAAATTAGGTCTTGGAGCTAGCGGTCCACTACATAGCTTGGTGAGATGATTCTTTTGGAAGCATGGTTTCGGATGGATAGCTTGAGGCATAGCTTGGAAGAGATGGCACCTAGTATGTGCACTTGGAAACTGGTTTTGAGGAACCATATTTCTTTTATAATTGTATTATTGGCTTTTCTTTTAGTACTCGACTTTTAGAAACACTTTTGGTATATTGTGGTCTTGCTAGAAGAAAAACTATAGCCTTGAGTTTCATGTTTTGTCCTTGTGGTTAGTTGATGCTTGTTTTGGAAATTATTGACTCTTGGGTTAAATGATAAGAAAATTTTTATTTCGCATATTTACTTGGTGAGTTTGGTAAGGGATGTTACATGGAATGGGACATTTGATTTTTTGCTAGTCTATGAGGGAAAGGAGCTGAAGGAGTGCCACTAGAAGCCATGGGCTCTTTGTGTGTCTCGAAAGAGACATCCTCTTTATGAGCATTCGAGTCCTCATCCACAAGAGATGGTAGAGGGATGATTTGGGTAAGAATGATGAAAATAGGAGGTGGTGGAGAAACATTATCGGTAAGCACCCGTCCACTTCTAAGAGTAGTAATGGACTTAGCTTATTCATGAGTATGGGATGGATTAGAATTGGAAGATTGACCTGTGAAGGTTTGGTTTTGTGGATTGGCAAGGGGTTGGGATTGAAACTTCCCCTTCTTATTGTGGAGTGTCCCCAATGTAGAAGTGAGTTTTGAGATTTGGGCACAGATATCATCATTAATGGTGGCTTGAGATTGAATGAATTGGGTAAGGGTATCCTCCATACTCCTTTTATTTGGATGTTGATAAGATTGTGGAGCCATAGGAGGTCCGGTTTGTTGGTTTTGGTGAAGATTAGTAGCATACCGTTGTGGTATATGTCCTTGGGTTTGGAATCCGGGTGGAGGAGGTTAGTTGAATTGGGGTTGGTTAGGATATTGTGGGGACCCATGATTTGGTCCTTGATTGTCTTGATTCCCCAACTCAATCGAGGATGATTCCTCCAATTCGGATTGTAACCACCCGACAATGAAACATTTCGAGGAAAATTATTTATGGAGTTCACATCGGCTTGGTCGGTAGTTGAGAGGAGGTCCTTAACAATGGGTAAAGTTGAGCACCTCTCAGTAGCATGCCCAGTTGTATCACAAATGGCACATGATTCCATGTTAGCCACAAAAACTACGGGATTGATCTTGTTGACCTCAAGGCTCTCAATCTTTCGAGTAAGTTGCGCAACCCTCAACAACAAGTCGTCTTGTTCACGGAGATGATGTTTCATGGCCCCACTTTGGCCTTGACTTGAGGAAGGATAAGTCCTATCATTAGAATCAGAGTAATCCCAAGATTGGTTATTCTCCGCCAAGAAATCAAAGTAGTCTAAGGCTTCAGTGGACCTTTTATCCAAGAATGTTCTATTACACATCATGTCAATGAATTGACGATTTCATTGCGAAATGCCCTCATAGAAGTAACCCACCCATTGAGCATCATCAAACCCATGATGTGGCACGACATTCAATAAGTCTTTGTAACGTTCCCAACATGCTCCAAAAGGCTCACCATCCTTTTCGGTGAAAGATGTGACCAATTTCTTTAAAGCTCGAGTACGATGGAGCGGGAAAAACTTTTTGTAAAACACTCCTTGCATATCCTCCCAAGTGACAATGGATTGTGCCTTGAGCGAGTTAAGCTAACTTTTAGCTTGATCCTTGAGAGAGAATGGAAAGAGCTTCATCCTTGTGGATGGGAGTTGATTTGGATTATTGCAAATTGTGCCCACAACCTCCTCGAAATCTCGCACGTGGAGATAAGGATTTTCAGTTTGCATCCCATGGAAATGGGGTAGCATTTGGAGATGTGGGGCCTTGACGGTAAAAATGGTATTGACATTGCCCGTTGGGTTGACTATGCAAGAGCGTAGAGACACGATTCGGATTAAGATAGTCTCGCATAGTTCTCCTAGGCACAACATTCAGATTATTGTTTTCATCGTCTGACATTGGTTTAAGAGGAGGAGTGAAATTTCACACAAGTCTATGGTTATGGTCACGAATGTATCCGTACATAGACTAATGCCACCCTCTCGAAAATTATTTGAGAAAACTTGTTTTTTATTCCAAAAGAAACTTCAAACACAATTAGACGTCGCCTCCCCGGCAACGGTGCCAAAAATGCTTACGCCCTCGATGTGTGTTAAGTAAATAGGTAGCCCGAAGCGTAGGGCTAAGGGGTGTGTAGCATAATACTCGAGAAGTCCGAGGTCGAACCACAAGGAGGTTATGGTCTAATGCTATGATATTGATTCTTTCTTGGGATTTTCAGTCTTAAGGCTATAGGTAGCCAACCAATTTTTGATGGGATTCGTTTCAAACTTGAACTACGCAAATGCAAAGAAAATTGATCTAATTTAAAAGCGGGTGTGGTCATAGATACGGCTAACACAACTTAAGGATATCAAATGTCTCCGGAATCTCAATGATTAAGCCATTTATGCTCAAGGGTTAGAGTTTAGAGTTGTTGATAATTCCTCTCACATAGTCTCTAAATCAAGTCCAAAAGATGACATAGCACAGAGTATTTTTTGTGACAAGATGTTGTCTACAAACAATCAAAGCGATAACAATCCTTCGGCTTGACCAAATGTAAGAGAAAGAATCATAACAACGCCTAAAATCTAAATGTGACCTTGGAGAGCAAAAGAATCACCTTGAGCCAAAGATAGCCTAATCCATGACCTTCCCCTATTAACTACTCACACATGGCGATAGCTATCAAAAGAGAAAATGAAGGAGATTGCATGTATAAGACTAAGTAGTAAAAGAGGAAGTAAGGGAGAAATATTGCTTATACTTGTTCTTACCAAAATACCAGAGAAAATATGAAGTTACAATGCAAAATCGTCCAAAAACAGCAATGGTGATACAAAACTAGGTCTAAGAGAGAGAAGAGAGAGAAGTGTGTATAGAAGAGAGTCTCCTCCGTCCCCAATACACTTGTTGATACCCCATTTTGACCCGCTGCCGAATATCCAAAAATCAATGCCCGGAATGATTAAAACACAATTATCCATTGTCCGGACGATCCGAATCAGCCGAACAAATATAAAAAAACGAGCGACAAATTTCAAAATTTGAAGACGTGTCTGATCTTCAGGGAGCAAAGGAAATACCCGAGAAAAACTGCAAAGTAAATAAGCGGTTCAGAAAGAACGTGATCCGAACAACAAAAATTGGCATCCGAAGATGCATCCTAAAGCTGGTACCGACAGAATTACACCCGAAGATCCAAAAATTCAAGTTTCAACATCAATATATCGGTAACTGCATTCCTGAGGCAATGGCACCTCAAATCGCGACAGAGGTCGAAAAAACCGGAATTTAGTGGCCCGGGAGAGTTATTTTGTTCAGATTGGCATAATGGAGTGAGCCGACATCGGAATGATATGAGACAATTTTTATAGCTTCTCGGCAAAAAGATAGACATTTACTGCAAAAGAATTGCAACTGCGAAATCATTTTCGGAAGAAAAGTAGCGAATCAGAGGGCGGACGTTCAGAATAACGGCCTGACGATTACTTTTTTTACCGGATTACATTCAACGCGAAGCGAAAAATTCCTCATGATCTACTCGATGAGGCGAGTTCAACGACTGTATTCAGCGACAAATCGGTCATCCAGATCATCCCCTGGCATCTCAGCGCGTAGTAGATTGCGATCGGAATTTTCGGCGACAAAATGACAAAAGTAATATACTTTTTGCAAAAGTATATATACATTTTATACATGTATAATTCGGATGGAAAGGGTGCAAGAGAAAGGAGCCAAAGGCATCCCAACCTCTCCCCTAAATCATGCAACCACGCCAGCAAACTACCAAAACAGGCTTCGAGGCATGTCGCACCTATAGGTGCGACATTGCTCTATATAAGAAATGGCCTCCAGACCATTCCAGAAGAGAGGGGAGACACCCAAGGCCAGTGCAGAAACTCTCCTACATCAAACCCTTCGGGCAGAAGTCCAAACACCTCCAAATTTCACCAATTTCAAGCCAAAATTACCCCCGAGTCTCGTTACGTCCAAACCCAGCTCGAACCTCAACATTGCCAACTGATTTCAAAACCAAAAACAACTCCAAAGCAGCGTCCATTCAACCCCGAGACCAAAGTTCTCCCCAAAAATCAATCCAACCTCAAAGATCCATATTCCCAAAAAACTCTAAAAACACCCATTGTAGCGGAAGCGCTGCCGAAATTTAGTCAATAAATTTCCGGCTCGCTCTCCCATTTATTTTTCAGAATCTCATTCTTCTAGGAAAGTCCCGGTATTGATTCCCAGATTATAGTTCGGTATAGTAGGGGTTTTTACACCTGGATACTATAACGTGTTATAATCGAACGGATATTATCGGCGAACTTATCCTCCCAAACTGTAATTATCGACAAGGTATAAAACACATTTTTTTAATCCTTTCTTATTGTCATGATGTAATTCATTCAAGAATATATTTGCGTAGAAAATAAATTACGGATATCTTCCGTGGTTTGTTTTCCGCGACATAATGAAAAGCTGATTTCTCAGCGCATCATTTTTGCGACACCACAGTCCCGAGTATGGTTTTGCCAACCGGCTGTTTCAATCGCATCTTGACAGCCGGGAAATCAACCTCTCATTATCAAAAATCAATAAATTCAATGTTCAAAGCGTGCGTTTTCTGAGGTGGTATCGAACAGCCTGGCTATGCCGGCACGACCCCTCGTTTTATCTTTTTTATGGCGTACATTTTTAGAGGTGGTATCGATCAGCCTGGCCTCGCCAGCACGACCCCTCATTTCATCTTTCTTTCTTTTGCGGTGTGCGTTTCAGGTGGTGGTATCGATCAGTCTGGCCATGACCAGTACGACCCCGCGCCGTCATATATCTTATAGCGTTCATGTTAGAGGCGATATCGATCAGCCTGGCCTCGCCATCACGACCCCTCTTTTATCTATCTTTCTTTCTTTTGCTGCGTGTGTTTCGGGTGGCGGAATCGATCAGCCTGGCCATGTCTAGCATGACCCCACGCCGATGTTTATATTGTGTTTATCATTAGAGGCGGTATCGTTCAGCTCGGCTATGCCAGCACGACCCCTCACATTTGCTTGTTCATCACCTTTATTTCTTTTCGAATCAAATAAATCAATTCACCCCTCTTTAGTTTGGACTGTCGGCGAATCAAGTAATCGATCTGTTCGAATGAAATAGATAACTTGCAATTCTAGTTGGCGAATTACTTGTTATCCTTTCAGGGATTTAAAATCAACAAAAAAATGCGAAATAACAAAATCAACAAAAAATCAAATATAATCAAAATCTTTAAATTCCAATAATTCGGGTCAATTGCAAAGATATTAGCCAGTTGACGTTGGATCAAAAGAATAATTTGTAAATTCAATGCGCTGAATTTACTTATTATCCTTTTTATGGAATTTAAGTAAAAAATAATAAAAAACCTTTGAATTCTATGATTCGAGTCAATATTGCGAAGATATTAGCAAATTGACCTTGGATCGAAGGAATAATTAGTAAATTCAACGTGCTGAATTACTTATTATCCTTTTTGGAATTTGAACAAAAAAAATCAACATTTTCATTCTAGGCTTTCATTCAAAATCAAAAATCAAAATCAATTATTTTCATTTCAAAATTAAAAATAAAAAATCATCATCAACGTCATCATCAAAATTGAAAGCACAGAATCACTTGCACGTCCGCGTCATCTTTTATAATTCCTGAATTTATACTTTGCACATTATATTTCTCTTGGCCGAGAATAATTGAGTTTTATTTAAAGGTTTTTTTGAGAAATGAAGTACCGCAAGGGCGATGTATGGTGCCTAACACCTTTCCTACTCGTAACAGTAAATTCCTGAACCCAACTCTGGTTACGCAAATTAAAGCAGCTTTTCCAAAAACGGTGACTTGACACACTATAACTCTATGTCAAGTGGCGACTCTGAAAAACTTGATTAATAATAGATTGTTTCGCGGCTAAGATTCGATCTATCATTAATTGAACTCAATTTTAATCCCAGTTGTCAATTTTACTTTTAAAACAAAAACAGTCGCATTCAAATCCAAGAAAAAAAGTACAAACTCGACCCCTCGGCGTTCCTGCAAGCGAATCGGGAAAAGGGGGAGTGGGAGAAATTTTTCCGGGAGCGACAACTGGCGACTCTGTTGGCGACTGAAGAGAATTTCGGCTTCTAGTTTTTCAAAACAAACCTTTAATCAAAATTCAACCAATTCTCGGCCTGTTACTAATGTTTATTTTGTGCAGCTTTTTAGGAATGCTAAAAGACCGCGGCGCGCTTAAAAAAAGGGAGAAAGTCTTTTCGATTTATTTCTCACCATTTATTTTGCAGGGTAGCTTAATAAATATTTTGCGAAGGGCTCCCTTCAAAATTTTCAAAAAAAACTTGCATTATTTTTCATACATCATTTTGCATCATTACCCATTTGGAATGGAGGTCATGACCGCCCAAATGGATGTGTCTCTATCTACCCTCGGGGGTCCGAAGTAAATTGTGCACTGCCTTTATGGTGGGCACTTCCGAAAAGGACACCCCAACCAAATTACCGACTCGAAGATGGTTTCTCTCACGGGGCCGGAGGTCTGACGATTTGGGAGCATTTAAACCTTACAGCTTGCATAGCCATATTTGCATATAGAAAGCCAAAAAAAGAGTCAAACCCATAACCCTGATTATATATTAGGAGACGTGTCATAATGAAGGGAGCCCTTCTCTGTTTATGTCTTGTTAATATCCAATCCGAAAGTTTTTCAAAACAAAGTTCAAGGTCAAGAATAGATGTCTCTAGGGATAATGGCAGGCATACATTATGGACTTACAAAACATTTTCATCAAAGATCCACAGTCCAAAATATTACTCCAGACTTCATGTCCGTGGACGATTTTTTTTTGGATTTGAGATCAGAAAAGTCCATATGTTGCCATAATCCCTAAAGATCGTTTCCTCTCATACAAAACTAAGATGAAGTTTTGTTTTGAAGGTACATTACGGCTCAACAAGCCCATCTTCTATCCCTGACAAGGAGGATCACCCGTTCTATCTCTCGAGCAATGGCCGAGGATGCCTTGAACCACGTTCATGAGGAACCAGAGACGGTCCCAATGGAGGAATACCTAGCAGTCCGTAGGGATGTTGACAATCTGCAGGCTATGGTCAACACCTTGATGAGACAAGTTCAGTCTAGTGCCCACCCTGCAGGGGCCGGAACATCATCTCCAACAATGCCCGACACTGGGGCAGTGCCGTTTCAAGCTACATCGAATCACACCAGCTCTCCACCAACTGGAGCAATTCCAACATTACTGGTAGGAAGTTTACCTTCACAACCTATCGCAGCGCAACCAGTCATCTCGGCTCATTCATCGACTACTCCCGTAACGCCCAGCATGGAAGATTTGGAGAGTCGTCCGAGGGATACTCCATCCTCAAACAACCCCCACCTGGTGCATAAAGTCCAACAACTCGAAGAAGCTCTGAAAGCCCTGCGAGGGTCCGGCCCATATACCTCCACAAACTTCGAAGACTTGTGCTTCTTTCCGGGGATGCAGCTACCCCCAAAATTTAAAATACCCGATTTCACGAAATATGACGGAACTGGCGAACCTATGGCCCATTTGCGATTATATGCTGGAGCATTATGTGGATACCTCGATCCGGAGAAACTAATGATATAGCTGTTCCAACACAGCCTCAAGGGATCAGCCGCTCAGTGGTTTGCACTACTTGATCTTAGGCATTTTCAGTCCTGGACAGAATTATCCCAGGAATTTGTTCGACAGTACCGCTACAACACTGAGATGGTCATAGACCGTCTTTTCTTGATCAGAATGAAGCAGGAATCAACGGAATCTTTCCGATCATATGCGCTCAAATGGAAGAATTATGTCTCTCAAGTGGACCCTCATCTGGCGGAATCAGAATATGTCCATCTATTTGTTCAAACTTGCAAGGGAATATACTATGAGAAGTTCTGCACGTCAATCGGGCGATCATTCAGCGAAATCATCCAGCAGGGGGAAATGATAGAAGACAGGGTTCAAACAGGGAAAATTATTGACCATTATTCTCATAACAATGATCCCAATCCATCCTCTTCTCAAGCCAAGCGATTCCCCTCAAAGAAAACCAAGGAAGCTGAGGTCTCTGTCATCATGCCGACACCCCACCAGAGCAATCCTTTTCCTCCACCATTAAGACCTCAACAAAATTTCCAAAACTCCTACACACACCCACCATATTATCCACCTCCAGCTCCATATAATAACTCCTATCCGACGTCCTCTTTTTCACAACCTCAAAATACCCAATCCAGGGGGCCTCAATAATTCCCCCGCAAGAATCAACAGAATCGGACCTTCACCCCTCTAGCCACTCCATTGGCTGAAGTGCTTCAAAGACTGTTAGCTTCGGGACACATCAGTCTGATTCCCGAGAGACCAATATTAAATCCCCCTCCTCCATATCACCGGGCCGAACGTCATTGCGCATATCATTCGGGACAGTCAGGCCACGATACCGAAGACTGTTGGAACCTAAAGCACCGAGTCCAGGATTTAATTGATGCCGGGACTATCAACCTTGAGGATGCCAAGACTGCGCCAAATGTTACAAATAATCCCCTCCCGAATCATCAGGGGATTAACTTGATAAGCCAGGGCACAGGCACTCTAAATCCATGCCAACTGATCGGTCCACCTGGGACCTTGATTTTGATAAAGAAAATATCCATGCCTGAAGAACCCGTCGTTGCTATGGCAGGGTACCAAGATTCACCTCCAAGAAAATGGAGGATTCAAGGCGAATAATCTCGGGAAACAAATCTCCCGAAACTATCTGTCTCTTTGCCAGTGCGATCAAAGGTCACGCTACCTAGACCTCCCTCAGTACCAAAGTACAATCCATGCAAATTACCTTTGAATTATGCCAGGCTAAACTAAGAAATTCGATCCCGAAGAGTTTACGTTCTAATAAAGCAGGAAAAATCCAAAACATACAAAGAAATCCCGGAGTCGAAACTATTTGAACTTATCAAAATTGTGAAAAAGGATGAATTCGATATATGGGTAGAACAGAAGAATTTAACCCATAATGAAGTTCTACCAAAATTATCTGAAAACGCACGAATGATCGCCAAATGCCTTCACCGAAATGGTTTCGAGAAGGGCAAAGGCTTGGGGGCAAATCTTCAAGGGGAAACAGAACCAAGAAAGCTACCTTCCCAACTTCATACGTTTGGACTAGGTTACCGCCCAACATGGGAGGAACAAGAACAAGTTGCAGCTTTCAAAAGGAATCCAAAGAACGATCGAGGTCAGGGAAAGATTACACCAATCCCCCGCTCCGCAAAAGTTTTGTATCGGTAGGATTCTAAAATACGACATTAGATCAATCAGAAAAGTTTGTCTTACCCATATCCAGCATCCCCTCAGAGGAAGGAGATTCGATGACCGGGCTCGCACGTCTATTTGAAGAAATGCAAATCGCCGTCATCAACTCCCCTACAGACAACATGATTTCTGATCAATCATCCAGCTCAATCCGTCCTGCATATCTGGGGGAAAAGATGACCAACTGGGTTTCCCAGTCAACGCCAATGGCTCGCAAGTTTTGGTAACTTGCCGAGAAGTAATCAATAAAGTTTGCTTGTTGCGTGATGCTATTTTCTGTCTTTTTTAAAGTTGAAATTGTATGCGTGCTTTATCTTTCTTGTGTAGTCGCTTATCTGAATCTTTTGTATGGCTAAATAAAGCGATTTCCATATTTCATGTATTTTTATGTTTCTCTACGAGATGAATGACAAAATAAACAAAATTTTCTCTCAAAATTTTCCCAGGAACCCGAAAGTTCGACTTTTCGATTCAAATGATCAAATAATCTTAGCACAAGAAGAATATGACTTCAACATCGAGCTAGATTATGAACTCATGGAAATTGAAGTTGACATCTGTACTGGGTACGAAATTCCCGAAGAGATCCGGGAAATGGTGGAAAGACATGAAAATAGAAAAAAACCCTAATATCGAGGAAACGGAAACCATAAATATGGGGACTGTCGAGATACCTAGGGAACTCAAGATTGGGGCACATCTCGATAAACAACAGAAAATCGAATTAATCGAGATACTCAGGGCATACCAAGACATATTTGCGTGGTCCTATGAAGATATGCCAGGGCTAAATCCATCAATCGTGGAACACAAATTACCCATCAACCCCACAATGCAATCAGTCAAACAAAAGTTGCGACGACTTCGGCCGGAATAGAGTCTGAAAATCAAAGAAGAACTCATCAAGCAATTCAACGCAGGTTTTCTCCGGGTGGCCAATTATCCCGAATGGCTGGCCAACATAGTCCCAGTCCTGAATAAAGACGGGAAGGTCCAAATGTGCATCGACTATCGAGATCTCAACAAGGAGAGCCCAAAAGACGATTTCCCATTACCACACATAGACATTCTCATCGACAAAATAGCTGGTCATGAAATGTTCTCATTTATGGATGGATTTGCGGGGTATAATCAAATCCGAGTAGCGCCAGAGGATCAGGAGAAAA
>NMUG010000649.1:0-21046 GCA_002855965.1 Monotropa hypopitys | reverse complement strand
TGCAGGATTACAGGGAAACAAATATATCAATGCAGCAATCAAAATCATCCATCGGTGATTTTACCGACTCACCGGCTGGCATACCGGTCTTTGTTTTTTTGTTGGCAGATTTATTTTATGTTTGAATATTGTTCTGTGGAATGTCCAGACTGCCCTCCAACGTCTCTGTGATTTTATAAAAATTATTTAAGTGAAGTAAAGTGTTTTTGGGAGATTCAAGACTTCATTCTCTTTCACTTTTTCAAATCCTAAAACTTCTAGCACAAATTCAAGCTCTCATATTGTCATACCTACTGGAAATTTTCTAAGTTGTAGAAGAGAGAATACATCTCTTATGTTCTTACATTTTATTAGTCTCTCTTCTCTTTGATCTTTCATTTGTAAAGGAGTTAGACATAAACTCCTACCAAGATCATATTGCATTTTCTTGTAGATACAAGGTTGTACCCTTGTAGTTAGGTTAGAGGCCACACTTGAAGGTCCCCATAGCTAGGTTGGAGGCCACCTTGAAGGTCCTCGGAGTTATGTTAAAGGTCACCCTCAAAGGTCCTTAGTGTAACAGTTGGAGGTCGCCCTTGAAGATCCTCGAAGCATTGTAACTTGTAGTCACATTTGGTGATTACTTATTATAGTGGAATCCTTCATAAGTTGTGGGGGAAGTAGATGTAGCTAGGGAGAGATACGCCCTATTGAACCATTATACATCTCGGTCTTTAGCTTTTCTCTATCTCTCTTCTTCTCTCTTTGTCTTGCAATTTTATTATTGTGATTGTTGATATATATTGTATTATCAAAATATATTCTCAATCTATATTCTAGAATCAATACAATCCCCAAAATATCAACCATTGCCATATTGCAATAATCTAGGTGTAACGGAAGGATTTTAGAATTGATTCTTGAATTATATTTATTGTATATTTTGATATATTGTTTGTGTGGTTTCTTGTATTACAAGTTAGTAAATAATTTTTATTTGGTCATTCTTATTGTTCAACCAATTCACCCCGTCCATCTTGGTTGTATTTCGGGACCAACAGGATTCAGTGAGATCAAATTGGGTTTTGGACTCGGGGAGTTTAGTACACATGTGCAGAGACATGAGGAGATTTGCAGACTATCAACTTACAATTGAGGTATTGTCAAGATGGCCAATAACACAGCCAGCAAGATCATTGGAAAGGGAACAATCAGGAATCGTACTTTTGAAGGTAAAAAGGAAGTTTACGGAAGTTCGACATGTTCCAGGATTGGGAAAGAATCTAATTTTACCAGGGAGAATTGATGCTAGAGGCTTGATTATGTGTAAAATCGATTCCGATAATTATTTTAATTACATGTTAATTGTAAGACTTGTATCTCAATTATGCATGTTGGGGGGCGAACCAGAAGAGAGGCCGGAGCTACGAACGTCTAGCATAAGGTCCAGCTCATTAGGCAGAGGTCATGCGACCCCCAAAATCGTAAACTAAAACATAGTTTGATTCACTTTCCACTAGGTTTCATTTGTTACCAGATTACATAAATGACCGAAATAACTGAATGAAAATTGTAGACATGTAGCATCCCACTGCTAACTCATCACCAAAGTACCGATTATTTCGGTATCAATCACACCTCCCTGTGGATTCGATTCCGGACTTACCGGATACCTCTATATAGTTTTTTTTTTGTTTTTAAATTTCACCATCGACCTTGGAAGAAGCGGTATAGAGGAAAAATAAAAAATAAACTTGAACAAGGTCGATGATGACACCCAAAGAAGGACCGTTTGTAAAGTTTGTGGTCCGGTGAAAGCCAGTACCGGGTTGCCTTGTGTTCAATCTGATGAGCTCGCCTCTTGTCAATTGGGAAGACATCATCTCTGAGGAATTCCATTTTGTCACGGGATGTAGACTTGATAATTACTTCAGAAAGACATCCTGTAATTCATAAAAAAATCAAGGGCAAATCTTTGTGATGAAAAATGTCCTCATCTAGTGCCAAACTAGCCAATAAACAACAAATAGTCCGTTCATGTTCATTTTGTTATTTTCTTGTTGATATGATCTTCGTACTTATCGTAATGAACTTCCGTCTCACAGTTTCTTGGATGATTTTCGTAAACCATGTGAGTGAATTCCATCAATGTAACAACGAGAAAGGATTGGCATTGAAGATATAGATTTTCAACTGAAGGGAGTGTTATGAAAATTTTCAAAGATAATCTGGAAGTGCTCCAAGGAAAGAAGACAAGTGATCTATACATGCAAGATGGGAGTGTTGTCAATCATGGAGCGAGATAGTCATGAAGACGCACGCAAAATAGGTATAGAGTTGATCGCATGACTTGTGGAAATTCAATTGATTCCACCAATGTGCAGGAGCTCTCTGGGAAGTTCATGACGCAACTCAAATTAGTGAGATCATGCTGAGTTTGAGAGATTGTTCAGCAACTACAAAGAAATGACTTTCTTTTACTTCAGATGTAATCTTTGAGGCATCCCGGTAAGGAGTGCGGGCATCCCAGCAAAGGGTGCAATGGTTCTAGTTCAGGTGGTTCTTCCACCATGATTAGTTTCTTTTTCTTTTTTCCAAAAATTGTCATGAGAAAATTGCCAGATTACTTTTGTACATAATTAGCCAACTATATTTCATTTTTTATTACAGATTTTTTCCGTCCAATGAGCGCATACACCGTTATAAGTTTCCTTTTTCATTACTTCTCTTCAATCCATTTTCATCTTTAACAATTTTCCTGAACACAATTCTTGGTAAAGATAATCTGCTTTTTTCGATTTTATGAATTTCTTAGCAATGTGTTTCCCTAAATTGAAAGCATCTTTAGGAGAACTCAAAATGAGTGAAGGCGTGAATCAATGACACAAGTAGGGGTATTAGGACTTTTTTCTTATGGTCAATTCCCAACACAAATTATTTCCAGAAAAATCTTGGGAAAAAATAAGCGTAAGCTGTAAAAATGAATACCTCTTTTATTTCACTGAATGCCCAAAATGGAATGCATACATCAACGTAGTGCATTATTTTCACAGCCAGCTCTGATACAATACCACATCCCCAACAAAAATCTCCTCTCCCACTTCTGCAACTAGACAGAGAAAGTGCCCAGTCTAATTGATCTCGTGTTCCATAGAGAATCATTCAACTTTGTCATCCTTCTTCCCCAGCATAATGCATTGCCTTTTACTCAATAAATATATATATATATATATCACATTCTGCAACCTTGACTCCATCGAAGGCACCAACTGCTTCTTGAGCTTCATTAAATTGTAAGGAATGAAAACACTACCACGCCACTGGCCTGGGGACATTGTTAGACATGGTTTTGTTCTGATACCCTTCGCCTACTTTATCATGAGGGAGGTATTCAAAGTTGATGATGGCTTCTGGCATAAACAATCCGGTAAAGGGTTCACATAAAATGCTTCTTCCGACCGAAACCTATCCATGCCCTTTGTTCCTGAAATGGGCCCTTTTCTCTTCCTTGGGGACCCTTGCCTGGTTGAACCAACAATATTTGAAACAAGAAACATAACTCAGTAAATACTGGTCACCAAGTGGTTTGTCATATTAAAAAAAATTGAAGGAACTCTAGAAAACGGGCAAAAGACAAACAAACATATTTCAATACATTTTTACGTCTTTCACACTTTTCAATATACTTTTAGCCCCTTATTGACAGCCCAATAGCATTTTCCTTATGCAAAATATAAAGCATTCTATGGATAGAAAATTTAAATTCCACAATATGCTTGTCACATGAATGTCTAACTAAACTTGTCGGCTATCCCAGTGCCGAGTGTTTGAAATGAGTACTTTATACATTTAAAAAGAGTTCACATACAATTCCACCCCATCATAGAGATCTCAGGCCACATTTCTGTTTGGGTTGGGTCCTCCCTTTCCTATGCTGGAAGACTGGAGCTTATCAAGGCTGTGCTTCAAGGGGTTGAATGTTTTTGGCTCTCTTTTCCCCATTCCTTGCACAGTTATGCACTGCATTATTAAGCGTTTTAGGAACTTCTTGTGGAATGGTAAATCTGATAGAATTAGGAAGCCTCTGGTGGCATGGAAATAGGTTTGTCTGCCAAAAAAAAGGAGGGCTGGGAGTCCTAGAGTTTAAAAGCTGGAACATAGACCTTTTATCTAAGAACCTGTGGAATCTGTAAGCTAAAAAAAAGGATGGGTTTGGGTGAAATGGGTGGACCACTTCTATATCAAGGGATATTCCATTTGGAACGTAACTCCCAAGAAGGATGATTCAACTCTGTTTAAAAACTGCTTGTCATCAGAGTCCACATAACATGCTCCGAAAGTGGTCATATTGTGTAGGTAGCACCCACATGTAGTGGCCGCAGGGTCTTAAATTGCATCATCGGAATATGTATCGGGTGTCCGTGATGCAGCCATATGTCAGCCGCTATCAAACAAAATTGGTCAATACATCGGTAAATAACGGTATCGAAAGGAGCCCAAAATGTCGTTATTTAACCGGACGATATTTAGAAACCAGGGCTCAATTGTTCCAGATGTAGTGGCTCCAGGGTTCTAAATTACTGCATTCGGATACGTATTTGGTGTCCATGATATGGTCATATGCTGGACGATACATGAAAAAATAACGATATCGGAGGTCCAAAAATACCGTTACTTAGCAACCGGTACAATACATATTACATAACACCAATACTTAGAACCCTGTGCCCTATTGTTCCCTCACCAAGGTTCATGATTGCATGGGCTTCTTTAAAGGGAGGGGGTGCCCTTTGCATTGAACCAATCATAGAGTTAGGTCAAATTAAACCAAAAACACTCCAACTCCCACTAGGACACTCGTACTGGAAGGGACTGAACTCCACAACTTCGTAGGAAATTTTTGAACAGAGCTCGGAACACAATAAGTATGGAAAATGTCTTTCTCCCTAACAATGGGAGTGTAAGAGAATCATTACCGGTCTAGAAAATCAGTACCATAAATAATGATGGAATATCACAAAATAGAAGTCCCGTATGAAAATTACCAACAATGAAGCATCTCACTGGAGAGACTATGGTTCTCATAAAGGTCCATAATGATGAAACAATAATTACCAAAAAAGTTAATTTGACCAAAACAATATTGTCAAGGAATGACAATCTAAACATTATGCCAAGAAGAACCGCTTGTAAAAGCATTGATTGTGACACAGAGAACAGAAATGCATAGTGTATAATAAGGGATTTTCTCAGTCACGTACCGTCTTTTGTGGAGTTCCTGAATGCGAGTGGAAAGCTTTCTTCCTTCCTTCAGTGTTCCCTGCTCTATTTTGTCAAAAAGGTGAACAAGGGATTTCCTGAAGATTCCAGAAAAATATAGAGAAACACTCTCAGAACTGTTGGGATAAGTAACAGCACACAGAAATCACTTGAACCTTTATGTGCTTGGAAGGACAAGTTCTCTTGCCTGTCAGGAGAAATAGTTTTCCTATGTCCAAGGAAACGACGATGACCTTCAACTGCCCTTGCCATGTTTCCAGAGTATGATGGAATGAATATATTGCTCTCAACTGATACAATGTAATCCAAAGCAGCCATTTGAGAAGAATGGTTGATAAAAGGCTCTAGCTCCTCTGCTGATGTCAGTTTTTCCTACGAGATGAAAATACCAATATATAAGCTTCTGCGCTCTCCAGCAAACGACATGTATAACGTTGTTATCCTCAACCTCAAATCCCAGGCAAGGAAAAAATTAATCTATAAACATTTATAGACTGGTCTTGTAATATCCGTGAATTTTTAATGAATTTTAATTAATTAAATGTCTAAATTATTAAGTTTTAATTTAAATAATTAAATCAAAAAAATGTTTGTTGCGTGATAAGTTATTGTGAGGATAAGCTTAGATAATCAATTTAATTAAGTTAAAACATTGACTTTGACAAATTATTAGTCTTGCCTAAACATCATAATTCGGACCATCTTCATCAACTGAAGCCCAGCACTGGACCGTCTTCATTAACCGAAGCCCAGTACCGGACCATATTTATTATTCGGAGCATCTCGTGAGCCAAACCATTCAGATGCCGAACAGAAAGATCTGTCGAACACCTTTAGTCTGGACAACTTCGTTGACCGGAACACCCATGTTATATTTTGTCCAATGCACCTAATCAAACTCTTAGTGTTCCGACGGAACAATCGTATATGTATCTACCGTACTTTGTTAGCCGGATCATTCAATTCCGGAAGAACATTCATCCTTATGTATCTTTGCTTAATTGGACGATGGAATTTGACTTGATTCAAAGTTTCCGGAACAACCCTTGACAAACATACATCTCCTTTTACTTGACGATTCATATGCCGAACTAATATTCACACTTGTACATTTCATTTGACTCTGACCTTTGGATTGCCGAAGCAACCCTTGCAAATCATACGTTGAATCTGGTCCAACCGTTCGTCTGTCGAACCATCCCTAACTCGGAAGCATTGAATCTGGTTCGACCGTTCGTCTGTCGGACCATCCCTATCACGGATTCATATCATTTGGATCAAACCTTTGGGTTCCGAATAATTCTTTGATTCCCATACATGCATCTTGAACAAACGAATTCAGTTCATTTCAGGACCCTTGGCTAAGTATAAACACCATGCCTTAGGATACATTTCATTCCACGCTTCAATTGCTTTGAAATCAGAAATGAGAGAAACTCCTTTTGACCATCTGTCAAACCGAACCTCTGATGGCCGAAGAACCCATCTCCTCAAAACCAACCAAGACTGGAGAACCTTTTGATCGGAACATTTTGCTGGTCTAACCCCCCGTACTGATTATTGATCAAATCCTATTGGTTAGTTTAACCTGAACCCCCTTTTCATACTTCAGTTCTCTTTCCATAACTTCACTTGCCGAAATGGTCACTCTCCGTGTCATCAATTGCCGACCAGATTATCTCTATGGCCGACCAAAACATCTGTTTGTTGACCTATTAGTTTTCTTTGCCGAGCAGACCAGTTCCTTGTTCACCATTGTCGAACAACCCTTCATGTGCCGCACATCCTTCTGCCGCAGAGAACACCAAGCATCCGAACACATTGTGTTGTCGGACTGACCTTGCCGAATTGAATCACTTGTTCTCCTGAATTGTTTTTTCCGAACAGCTAGGTGCGTAGCTAACCTAATTAAACTCTTTTGGTGTATTGACCGAACTAAGCTATACTCCTGACCAATTATTGTCCGGACCATACTTGCCGAACAGCCAGTCAACCAAGTAATTTTCCGGATCATTCTTGTCATAGCTTTTCCGAACAACATCATTGTTAGTCTGGACCACTCCTGTTGTCGAACCCTTGTTGTCGGACTCCCATTCTGCCGGAGCAACTGCCAAGTTTTGTATTCTCCGCCGAGCAGATTCTTTTGTTGGACGAACCCTTTCATTGTCGACCCGCACTACAAAATTTAAGTAGGTTTTCCCTACGTAACCTTTATTGCCCTATAATTAAATTTAATAGTTGATTTTGTTGTTATGATATGACATATTCCAAGCCATTGATCTACTTTCGGTCGGCTTATTGATTGATTTGAGAAATTATTGTTTATTACGTATCAAAAGCATGAATGTTGACCTCGTCGCGTTAAGGGTCGACTTTGTTAATGTTTATGAGAAATTGTATAATATGTTGGTTGTATAAAGTAGTGCAAACCAGGATGATGGTTATTGGAAATGAAAAATTGATAATGTTAATAATGTGGTTGTCTGCGGGTGAAGGATGGATGACCAGGATTTGGTGTCCATGGCCGAGGGACCTTAGAAGAAACTCGGTTTAAAAAGAAATGATGAGATTAAGGATGAAAAATGAAGAGAAAGATTAGTAAGAGTTGATAAGACGTATCTTAGGTAGGACACGATGATGATGATTTGTTTTCAGGCTTGCTAGGGCCTAAGCTACAGGAAGAAGCTACATAACTGAATTCACTGGGTTGGGACCCAAATGCCTGAACGACAGGGCTTTAGACATATGTCACACCCCGCAAGGCAAGGTAACCCTAAATGGACCTGCTGACACGAGGCGTGGCAATCATAGACAAACTAATCCACATTACCAATCAAGTTTAAGAATCCCAAAACAATCAATGGAAGCAACTTTTCTTATTTATGTTAAATTGTGCATTGAAAAAAAATAGTATCTAAATACTCAAATCCAAACTAACAGTTAATTCCACCGTACCAATTATCTTCTAAACAAATTATTACAACCCGAATATACAACAAACTAGATAAAAACTAATCTAAAAAGGGTCATCTACCGTGTGTGTGCCAGTTTTGACTCCCTATACTAGTAGAGGAGCATCCATGTCAACCTTGTAAATCTGGAATCCGAAATCGAATTCCAAGAGTGTTCATCAGAAAACAGATGAAATAATTAAACAGCAACAACAAAGTAATATGTTGTGAAATATCAAATGAAAGCAAGACAATCAAAAGTAATCAAGTCACGTGGTGTTTTCTTTGTTTCATCTCTTCCATGTGATATATATTCTGCACACTTTGGTGTATATTTTATTTGGCATTGAACCATTTTTTCACCGCCTTTTAAGGCTATAATCCTCGCCCATTAGGGCCAAATTCGGGTTAATCGCCATTCACAGCGCCTAGAGGTGTCGAATGGGTCGTGCCATGCCAGCCTAGCCCATTTATCACCGTGCCTATCGTGCTTGGGTTGTGCTCGTGCCGGTCCATTTAATAATCATATCGTGTCGTGTTGTGTTTCTTTTCAAAATATCCTTGGTCTAGTACGGCCCACGGCCTACCACAATCAGTGCCGTGCCGTGTCGTGTCGTGCTTGGCCCATACAATAATGTAATTAAATTTTATAACTAAAACTAACAAATTTAATTCAAAAATACAAAATTTTATTCAAATTTGTCATACAATGAAAATGCATAATTTTAATACATCCCCCAAAAAAATTCAACTCAAAAGATACAAGGATTGTTACAACACCCAAATAGAGGTACAACACAAACACCAAAAGTGCCTGATAAGATCGCTTCCTGCTATTTTCCCATTCTATTTACTCCGTTTGTCGGTTGCTAACAATTCTTCTTTTTGCAGCGCTGTCCAAACTTATCCTCCGGTTGAAGAGGAAAGCATCCAGCAGCAACGTCGAACCCTTTCTCTCGACTACAAGTAGGGACGCCCCATCTCTCCTCGCATACAAGTCGTCGTATTTCTCTTTCCTACAAGACACGAGGAAGAGAGAGAGACAGAGACTTGTCGAAGCAGAAGCCGAGGAGATGAAGGAGGAGAAAGAAGAAAATTCAATCAAGAATCTCAGGGTAGCTATAAGAGCCCATTCTAGAGTCCCGTTGGCTACCTCTACAAGAACCGTAGTGCAAGTGGTTGCTCCTCCGGCAAAACACAACCATAGGAAGAGGAAACAGAAAAGTGTGCCGGATGATGGTGTCGAGGGCTCCAAAAGGGCAAACAGGCGAAAGGATAAGCATCCGGAGAAGGTGCAAGGGACCAAGCAGCGAGAGGATGGGGGTGCCGAAGAATGGCGCCGAACCATGTTTAAAAGTGATAGCACGCCCCTGCTAACCTCCTATAGTGTTTTTGACGACCAGGAGATTGGTCTTGCGCTCCTCCGACTTATTGAGCTGACGGGCATGAGGGCCCATCTCCAAAAGACTATTCTCGACCGGCTCCATAACGGCTATGTTGCACTTGCCCAGGTATCTTCCTTTTCTATCAGTCTGTTTTAGCCTGATTCTGGTAGCTTCTGATCCTGATTTTGATCTTTCAGGCTTCGGTTTGCTTCTCCACAATCTTTGACTTCGTCCTCCGGCAACATAATGAGACCAAAGGGCTTAAGGAGCAGACCAAGGGTCTGCTGGAGCAGAACTCAGAGCTGGCGGCCCGGCTATCGGCAAGCCAGCATACAGTGGAGATGCAGAAGAAAGCGGCTGAGGTGCGGGAGGAGGCAGTGAAGGCGGAGATGGAGACAAAACGGACAGCCAGAGAGGCATGGATGGCAAAGGCCGTTGCAGAGACTAAAAAGAGAGTCTACCGTGAGGGCTTCAACAAGGTCGTTGCTGACTACGAGAAGCAAGTGCAAGATGTGGTGGACGAACAACACGGGTTCAGCTATGGTGCTGGGTTTCGGGCAAGACATCAGGCCGGATACTCGCAGGCCATGGATACCATCCCTGAGGAGGATCGCGCGGCCTGGGAGTATCCTGGCACAACAACATACGTCCTTCCGGACCTAGCCAGCACCCTTCCAACAGAAGAACCGTCTGAGAGCAATGTCGACCCGTGATGCTGCCCAGAGCTGGTCCCTGTTGACGTCGGCGCCTGTTTCTTACTTTTTGTTGTTGTCTTCGTTGTATCACCCCTTTTTATTGAATGAACAGTTTTGTTTCTTTCTTAGCGTTTGTTTTGCATATATATTGCATGTATTCTTGGATGTTTCTGTGGCATGAAGACTGGTAGGAGGCCTCTTTTCCCTTGCTTCCGGAGGCCTGCACTTTGTGCCTGTGATAAAGATGCAAAATTGAATGGACGGAGGCCTGGCAATTGGCTTGTCGGAGGCCTAGCAGATGACTGTCGGAGGCCTAGCAGATGACTGTCGGAGGCCTAGCAGATGACTGTCGGAGGTCTGGCCATAGTGTCGCAAGCAATTTATTTCTCGGAGGCCTGGTGGATATGGATCCTGAGGCCCACAGGCTATTATGATGGGATTGAAGGTCTGGCACATGACTGCCGGAGGCTTGTCCATTGTGGCAAAAGTTTGCCATGACCGGAGGCCTGGTGGATTTGCATCCTGAGGCTTGGCCATGGAGGATCCGTAAAGGGTATGATGTCAGGACCGGACGCCTGGCAGATAAATGTCGGAGGCTTGGCCATTGTGACGAAAGTTTCCTTGACCGGAGGCCTAGTGGATATGAATCCTGAGGCTCGGCCAAGGTTTGACCCCACATGGTATTATGCCAGGACCGGAGACCTGGCAGATGAATGACAGAGGCTTGGCCATTGTGACGAAAGTTTGCCATGACCAGAGGCCTGGTGAATTTCCATCCCGAGGCTTGGCCATGGATGACCCGTAAAGGGTATGATATCAGGACCGGAGGCCTGGCAGATGACTGTCGAAGGCTTGGCCATTATGACGAAAGTTCCCTTGATCGGAGGCCTGGTGGATATGAATCCTGAGGCTCGGCCAAGGTTTGACCCCGCAGGGTATTATGTCACGACCGTAGACCTGGAAGATGACTGCCGGAGGCTTGGCCATTGTGACGAAAGATTGTCATGACCAGAGGCCTGGTGGATTTGTATCTTGAGGCTTGACAATGGACGACCCGTAAAGGGTATGATGTCAGGACCGGAGGCCTAACCGATGACTGCCGAAAACTTGGCCATTGTGACGAAAGTTCCCTTGACCAGAGGTCTGGTGGATATTAATCTTGAGGCTCGGTCAAGGTTTGACCTCGTAGGGTATTATGTCAGGACTGAAGGCCTGGTAGATGACTATCGAAGGCTTGACCATTGTGATGAAAGTTTGCCATGACCGGAGGCCTGGTGGATTTTCATCCTGAGGCTTGGCCATGGATGACCTGAATAAGATAAGTTTGCCATGACATGGTTGATCGGATTGGGCCATCCGAGCAGTGAGGTGCTTGTTTGATGGAATAGAAATCTCAAAACATTTTGTACATTCATTCATTTTTGAAGTATATAATTCAGTGATAGTATTTTCTAAGGTTCTGGGCATTCCAAAGTTTGCCGATTGGGTCCCGTTCATCTCTTCGAGTTTGTAAGCCCTTTTGTCGACGACCTTTGTGACTCTGTACGAACCTTCCCAGTTGGGCATTAGTTTTCGCTTCTTGCTTTTCAAGACAACCTTCCGGAGCACAAGTTCGCCCGATTTGAATACTCGGACACGAACTCTTTTGTTGAAGCCCTTGGCCACTTCTTATTGATAAGAGGCCAGTCTGATTCTGGCAGACTCCCTTCTTCCTTTTGCAAGATCCAAATCGGCGGACAGGGCGTCATTTGTTATTTGATCAAAGTGTTGTGCCCGGATGGTGGAGAATCCTGCTTGAACTGGGATGACGACCTCCATGCTGAAGGCCATTAGGTATGGTGTTTGGTTTGTTGCCCGGCGCGGAGTGGTCAGGTAGGCCCAGAGGACATGTGTGAGCTCTTCTTCCCATTTCCCCCTCTTTGACTACAGCCTTCTCTTGAGTCCGGCAGAGACGGTCTTGTCGGGGGCTTCTGTCTGACCGTTGCAATGTGGATAGTACGGGATGGAGTTAAAAAATTTGATGCCAAGCTCTTCACATGTGTTGCAGACGAGGTCGCCGATGAACTGAGTGTCGTTGTTGGACACTATAGCATATGGGACGTCAAACCTGGAAATGATGTTTTTCTATATGAAGCATTTGACGTCGGCATCAGTGATTATTACCAAGAATTTGGCCTCAATCCACTTGGTGAAGCAGTCTGTTGTAGTGATGAGGAACTTGAACCTGCCCGGAGCCGTTGGGAGATTTCCGACAATATCAATCCCACATTGTGCGAATGGCCAAGGACTGGTGACGGATGGAGGTCTTCAGTTGGACAATGTATTTTCGAGGCGAAGAGCTGACACTTGTGGCACGTCCGGACATAGTCCTCGGCGTCTTGTCTCATTTTTGGCCACCAGTATCCTTGAGTGAGTGCACGATGCTCCAGGGATCTCCTGCCAGAGTGACATCCCCCACTGCCAGAATGAAGCTCTTGAAGTATCTCATGTACTTGGTTTGGATGAACACAGAGCAAGTATGGGTCGGTGTGCGACTGTCGGTAGAGGGCCTCCGTTGGAGACAGCCAGAAATTTGCTGCCTTGCAACAGACACGATGGGCCTCTCAACGGTCCTCCAGCAGAGTGTTGCTTTTGAGAAATGCATGGATTTTGTCCATCCAACTTGGTCCGTCTGAGATGGTGTTTACCTCCTGGACCGTATGCTCGAAGCTGGGATCTGGAATTGTGCTGAAGGAGATTAATCGAAAAATGGTAGTGGAGCATGCCGAAGCAAGCTTTGCTAGTGCGTCGGCATGGGAGTTCAGCTCCCTAGATATCTGTTCTACCCGGAAGGCCTTAAACTTCCAGATCTCGTTGAGCGCAGAGCAAAAATACTTAAGCATTATGTCATCCCTGACGTCGTACTCTCTGGTAAGCTGGTTGACGACGAGCTGAGAGTCGTTGTAGACGTAGAGTTCCTCAACTCCGATGTCATTTGCAAGTCATAATCCGGATATGGGGGCTTCATATTCCGCCTTATTGTTGGATGTCGGATACTCAATGGAGAGAGCATTCTCGTGCATGACTCTCTCGGGTGAGATGAGGACAATGCCTGTGTCGGAGCCCCTGTTATTTGAAGCGTCGTCAACATCTAGTTGTCACTGTGGAACAACTGACATGGGTTCGCAGGACACTGGGTGGATGTGCCCGGGAGCAATGGTGGTGCTAAGAAAGTGGAAGCAATCGGCTGATTGGGGTCTTAGGGGGTTAGCCCGAGGGAGAACTCGGCGACGAAGTCGGCTAAGACCTGAGCTTTGATGGCCGTACTGGGCTGATATTTGATGTCGAAGTTGGCGAGTTCGACGACCTATTTGGATATTCGGTTTGAAAGATTAACCTTCCGGAGGACTGTCTTGAGTGGGTGCTCCGCCAGCACCACAATGGTATGTTGTTGGAAGTAAGGTAGCAGCTTCCTGCATGAAGAAATCAAGGCAAGAGCAAGATTTTCGAGTGGTATGTACCTGGTTTCGGTAGGCAGCAGAGTTTTGCTTTTGTATTAGATTGGCTAGTGCTCCCTTCCTTCTACTCGGCAAAGGACAGAGCTCACAACGTGTTGAGAGACGACAAGGTAGAGTAGAAGTGGCTCAATATACTTCGGTGTGACAAGTACCGGAGGACTGACCATGTATTCCTTGAGCTGTCGGAGGTCCTCGTCGCATTCCTCTGTCCACTTGTAGCTGTGTCGGCTCGTTTTTATTGCTTGGAAGAACGGCCGGCAGAGGTCGGATGACCGACTGATAAACTTGCTCAGGGCGGTTACCATCCCTGTCGGTCGTTGAACTTCTTTGATAGTTGTCGGAGGTCTCAAGTTAGACACTGCTGTGACCTGAGATGGATTCGCTTCTATTCCCCAGCTAGTTACAAGATAGCCAAGGAATTTACCAGATACAACGCCGAAGGCGCACTTTTCGGTATTTTGCCGGAGTATGTGCCTTTTGAGTACCTCGAAGACTTCCGCAAGATGTCGGATGTGGTCGTTCGGAAGCTTGCTCTTGACAACCAGGTCGTCAATGTAGGCCTATATGGTGTCTTTGATCTGCCTGGAGAACGTTCTGGAAACCATCCGCTGATAAGTGGCTCCAGCGTTTTTGAGACCGAATGGCATTACTCTGTAACAGAAAACTCCCTTTAGGGTTATGAAGGCAGTCTTCTCCATGTCTTCTTCGGCCGACGGCCATGAAGATTTGGTGGTAGTGTTAGACCCGTTTCATAATTTAGAATTATTAATAATTAATAATTTGAAAATTTGATAATTAAAAATATTATCTAAGGAGTTTAAAATAATAAAAACATGTTTTGGGGAGTTTAAGAGGTAATTAGAAAATATAAGGGTCAAATACAAGAAAAAATCGAATTTTTGTATAAAAGAGCTCCATATACCGGTATCTTGAAGCCCAAGATACCGATATCTTGGACTTCGGGAATTGTAGTTCAGAAGCTGCCATGGCAGAGGAACCGAAGGGGCATAGCTGTGTATATTGAATATGGGTACCTTTCCCACGTTTTGACTGAGCTAAAACCAACATAGAATCGAAAATTGTTCCCATATGTGCCAATAATTATGTCTTGGCTATTTATACCCAACCAATTCACAACCATCCGAGAATTTCCAAACCTCAAAAATCAAATTCGTATTTGTGTGTGAGTGTGAGAGCAGATTGAGAGTAGGGAGAGGGAGCAATTGTGAGGAGAAGTTTGTGCAAGGAAGGATTCGGGTTCATAGCTGGTGTGGAGGAAGAATCAGTGGAGTTGTGAAGGTGGGAGATTCAAGTTCGTCAAATCTGTCCGATTTAAATTCGTCCAATTCAGGTAACTATTTCATAATCTAAGAATGCTAAGTTGTAGAGGATCATGCCTAGTTTCTGTGATTAAATTTTGGCAGAGTTTGGTTGAGAATTGAGAGAGTAATCAAGAAAATAAGATTTTTGATCCAAAACCCTAATTTTGAGTTTCTGTCAAATTTGTGAAGAAGACGACAGAAACCGGTATCTAGACTTGTCCAGATACCAGTATCTTAGTAAACCAGAACCAACATACCTTTGTAACCGATATCTTGAGGGATATCTTGAGAAACCGGTACCAAGATACCAATATCTTCATGCGGTATCTCGAACAGTCTGTGAAACCGATATCTTGAGTTCTAAGAAACTGGTTTCATCAGAGTTTAAGATACCAGTATCTTGTTATCGAAGATACCGATATCTTGAGGCAGTCAGTGACCAGAAACCCCTTTTGAGCAGAAACTGGTATCCTATGTATCTGTCTAAGATACCGATATCTTGGGAATCCAAGATATCGATATCTTGAGCCTCGGGAAAAATATAAAGTGTAGAAAAATGATGTTTTAAAAGAAAAATTAGTAGAAAATGAGTATGTTATATTTCAGAAACTTATTATAGTATTTTGCCATATTATAGGTGTTGGAGGGCCTTCGTGTTCGTGCTCGGTGCAAGGAAAAGGAAAGCAAATCATTTAAGTATTTCGCAATAATTATATGAGTACTTCTATGATTAGTATAAAGTTTAGAATGTCCTATATTATATAGTACGTATATGTGGTTGAGTTAAGTTTTCAGAAAATGTTTTCAAGGAAGGAAAATCCTTTGGATCACAAATGTGTTTTGAGTAAAAATACAAAAAGGGTGATTTGGTGTGTGTTAAAGAAAAATATGGTGAATATATGCTTTGGTGTGCGTTTAAATAAAGCGGTGTTTTCTCTATAAAGTGTTGAGTTAACTAATGTGGTGTAAAATGGTGTGAGTTGATAAAATTATAAAGAGGTATTGTAAAATGGTGATTTTTATCAAAATGTGGTGTTGAGTTAAACGGTGATTTCTAATAAGAAAAATTCAGTGTGGAGTTATTAAAGAAAATGGTGTTGTTTTGGTGTGAGTAAAATGGGTGTAATTTCGAAAGGTGTTAAAATTTATTTAAATGATTTTTAGAGTGCTCAAATAGCCTTGCCATAGATCAGGTGGGTCTATGGATCAATATGCACAAATGATGCAAATGCACAGCTGGTGCAATGGTGATGGTGATATTATATATATATATTTTGTACCCAGTGGGGTACAAGTCTTTACCACTAGGGCTGGTGTAGTGGCCCTTGGATCATTTCTAGTTGCTTATCCTAGTATATACCCAAGGTATCAGATCTGACTTTAACGGTTAGTCACCGGACGTTAATGACTCTTGGCTATTAAAGTACGAGTATATATAAATATGGTGTGGTGTGGTGTTGGTGTGGTGTTGATCTATATAAGATCTTTTACTGGTGTTGGTGATTCCACAAGTTGGTAAAATAATGGTGATTATCAAATAAATCTAAATGGTGTTTTGGTGTTGTGTATAAGAGTTAAAACGGTGATTTTGGTGTTGAGTAAAAGAGTAAAATGGTGTTTGACTTATATATATATAAAAGATGTGTAAGAAGGTGTTATGTGAGTTGAGTAAAGGTTATTTCATTAAAAGGAAATGGTTTTGGAAAAAAAGGTGTGTGTGGGTGTGTGTATGGTTTTTGAAAAGAAATGGTGATCCTTAGATATTTTGACTTCTTTTCTTTATGCTATTCATCATAGTATTCACCAGCCGTCGTCGCTGATACACGCTTGTGTTTTTCTTTTAGGTGCTTGGAGCTAGAGTCTCAGTCCAGTCCAGCTGTCGAGTCGTGGTATTGTAGTAAAGTTGTGAGTCTTTTTACTCTTTTCTTTTGAGAGATTGTTTATCTCTCAGCTTGAGTCTGCTTTCAGTTTATCGAGTTGTAGTAGTGTTGTTGGCCTTGAGCCCATGTTGTAGTTGTTCAGTTATGTTATTTCAGAGTTTTTGTAGCAGCAGTGGTGTTGAGTTGTATCGGCCATGAGCCAGAGTTGTATTTTATTTCTTTGAGTCGTTGTATCATCTGGGATTTATAATCAGATCAGTTGTGGTTTATATATTTATATTTCAGTTGTCGTGTAGTGTTTGAGTTTTGTTAGATGACTTGTCACGCGCTCATCCCTTAATGACTGTCTTTATAAGTCATCGGGGACGTGGCGTGGTAGGTAGCCTCTGTAGGCATCCATAAAGCTCAGTCGCTCATGTCCGGCCGTTGCGTCGACAAGCTAATTGATCCTGTCCAAAGGGAAGCGGTCCTTTGGACAGGAATCGTTGAGATTGGTATAGTCGACGCAAAACCCTCCACTTGCCTGACTTTTTCTTGATGATGACGGTGTTGGCAATCCATGTAGGCTATTGAACCTCTCGGATGGCACCTGCTTCAAGTAGCCGGTCCACCTCTTCGATGACCGCCTGTGTGTGCGCTGGAGAGGAGGGTCTGGGTCTTTGGATGACAAGACGTCGGGACAGATCAACGTTCAGTTGATGACAGATGAACGACGCGTCAACACTAAGCATCTCGTATGGAGTCCACGCGAATACCTCGATATTTGTTTTAAAAAAGTTGATCATCTCCTCTCGCTCTGGTTGTGAGAGTGATGATCCAATGAGGAAGGAGCGGTTCGCGTCCAGTCCTCCAGGCAACGTCATTCCGGTGACGATATCTCAAGCTCTTGCTCCGACAAATCTTGCGAGACTCTGTATCTCTTGGATAACAGAGATCTGGTGCCAGTCATCCCTCAGAGGGGCACCAACCCAGAGCCTCGTGCAAGGAAGCACACATGCTCAAGGCGACGGGATCATCAGGAGAAGCCTAGCCATTCTGCAGACAGGCATCGACAGGAACATTCTGAGCACGACCACAAAAGGAGATACCATTGACACCACGACTCTTCACCCCACAAAGACCGTGATCTCCGGGACCACCTCAACCAGAAGCGGAACCGTGCAGTCAATGGTTCCAACAAGGAATCGATTCCTCACAGGCCCACAGATGATGCACGGCTCCGGCAACTCAGCCTCTCTCCGTTCACCCCAGAGATTGAACGGACAACTCTCCCCCAGGGCTTTAGTCTGCCAAAGTTCACAAAGTACGATCCCAAGACAGATGCTTACACTCATCTCATCCACTATCGGCAAACCATCTCCCTCTACACCACCGACGATGCAGTGACGTGTAAGGTATTCCCAAGAAGTCTCGGTACCCTCGGGCCCCTCTAGTTTAACAAGCTTCCTCCATGTAGCATTGCTCGCTACCGGGACCTTGAAAGAGCCTTCATGGCTTGCTTTGTGACGAGCAGCAAGCAGAGAAAGGAAGTGGACGCCCTCATCAGCCTCAGAAAGCGTCTGGATGAAAGCCTCTGACAGTATGCCAAGAGGTACTGGGAACTTTTTAATGAGATCTAGGGGCGATCAGACGGTAGCAACATCGTCTTTCAAGATCGGGCTTGAAAGCGACAACCGGACCTTTGCCGACCTCACGCTCCACCCGTCCGAAGACATGGACGATCTCATGGTCCAAATAGAAAAGTTCTGTCAACTGGAGGATCTCCTAGTCGAGCGGACATTACAACAACCCGCACAGCCTATTCGGCAGTCACATCCAACCAATGGCCGAAAGCAGGTAAACACCATCAAGACTGGCCCCAAGAAAGGTCCGAAGCCGCACGAGTTTGTCGCCGAAACCACGGTGTTTACCGAGCCAATATATACGATTCTTAAACACATCGAGAATTAGGCATTTTCGCCTGGCCAAACACCAAGCTCGGGACCGCCGGAAGGATAGAAGGGTCCATTGCACGTTCCACAGAGAACAAGGTCACTTTACGACCGGGTGCAAGCCCTTCAAGTCGTACCTGGAACGTAAGGTGCAGCAGGGACACCTAGACAGATAGATTGACCAACAAAAAACCAAGGAGCTCGCTGAAACTGCCGGATGCGCCAATCAACCAGAGGAGGATGTTACGATGATCAATGTGATCCATGACCCCCTCGACAAAGAAGCTGTCGATGGCCTCCGCGTAGAACTGGACTAGGCATCCGCTTCAAGACAAGTGCTCACGGTCGGGTCTGCTCTGAAGCGGAAGCTGTCGTCCGCGCAGTCAAGGTGGACCATCACGTTCACAGAGAAGGACCTTGAACGAGTCTAGCTTCCCCACAACGACGCCCTTGTCGTCACTCTCAGAATTGGTCTAGCGAACGTTCGACGGATCCTCATTGACCAGGGACGTTCTGCCAAGGTAATATACTTCCCTCTTTTTCAAGCTTTGAAATTGTCTGCTAACGACCTACAACCTGCCAAAGTCCCTCTTGTCGGATTCAATGGGTCTCCAGTCTGGCCCTTCAGTAGGATCAACCTTCCCGTCCGTGCCGGATCCCACACAGTCCACACAAAATTCATTGTGGTTGACGTCCCAAGTTTCTACAACGCCATCCTTGACCGGGCCTGGTCCATTCTATGCAGGCAATCACTTCCACCTACCATCAGGTTGTCCGTTTCATTGGAGCCTCCGGACGGCAGGAAGATATTCACGGGGACCAAACGACATCCAAAAAATGTTACATCTCAGTCGTTCGGGAAAACAAAGAATTTAAACAAGTTTAGTAGGTAAGAGTACCCGACGCTCCAGTCCTAGAGGACATTGGTACCCCAGCGGTGGACAAGGCAGTAGAAGAACTTATCTCTGTGCTCGCGAAGAGGACCCCAATAGGTCCGAAGGCGGGTCATGAGTGTAGGGTCGGCCCCCAACGATGGTGAACGACGAAGGAGGAGGGGGTGGCAGAGCATCGTTGCGACCGGATTGCTAGTTTCCGCCTCCCATTGAGCAGGTAAAGAGCTTAGAATAGAGGTTGAAAAAGGTTTGTCACCGGGTTCTGAGGAACAAGGTATCCTCAACAGAGTTGCCAAATGTGGTGACTAGAAATATCCTTGTCCTGTCTAAGCTTCTGCTCGGAGCGTAGCAAAGACTCCTAACTGAGTCAGCGATGTACTGCCGGAGAGGATGCTTTCCACTAAAGGCTCCAAAAGGGGTTGGTCTTACTGGCAAAGAGATGGGGTTCCTCCTGCATGGCTCCTACAAAACAAAGGTGAGTGCCCACCGGTCGGTAGTGACCGAGAGGGGCCTCTGGTGGCTAAGTCAACAAGAGCTGGAGATAAGAAAAAGTAGTAGCAGTCGGAGAGCTAAATTGATCAATATCCTTCAACAGTACCTCAATGGGGGTATTTATGCATCTCCAAACCTGACTTGGTGCCAGAAGCAGGCACATGATGCACGTGAGGCAGTCCCATGGCTAATGTCAATCCTAATACTTGCAGGAAAGATCACCTGATTGTGGGTCGGGCCGCATCGGCCCATGTAGGAGCGAGCCCAGGGTGTGCTGCCATGCTTCGTGGGTCATCACTTTCTGAAACTGCCGACAGGTGAACCCTCCGACAACAGTCCGGACAACAGTTGGAAGTTAAGCCTCCTCCCAGTGGAGAGCCTGCACATGAGGCTTTTTGTTGCCTGGGCTAGTATGCCGGAGTGTTTGGAAGGGAGTCGTTTGGCCGTTTGATACGCTTGTCGCGAGCGCGTCAAAGATAATAATATTCAATAAATTAACACTACGTAGTAGTGGTAAGACAATGATCGATCCAAGGAAAGTGAAGGATTTCAATCAAGTGAATTTCTATCTTTTTACTTAAGTTCTAAAAAGAGTTTGAAGTTTGATTTTGTGGATTTAAATAGGAAAAGAATTAAAACACAACTAGATTAAGTTCTTTGATTTAAAAGGTACCCTGGGCTCTCGTATAAATTCTTCACCATGTGTTCTAGAATTCAATGAAAGCATAGTCTCGGTTGAAA